>JASAND010031254.1:0-83328 GCA_030248195.1 Trissonchulus latispiculum
GGATTAGATGTGCGAAATCCAATTTGGAGAGTGTGTGTGTGTTTTTTTTCATTTTTTTTCATTTCCATTTTCTACACAATAGGATGCTTAAACAATAAATAAAAAATTTTACAAATTTCCAAAATTTGCCTGTTTATTTTTATATATGTTTATTTTTATATATATACGTATATATATATATGTGTGTGTGTGTGTGTGTGTCTGTGTGTGTGTGTGTGTGTGTATGTGTGTGCGTGTGTGTGCGTGTGTGTGTGTGTGTGTGTTTGTGTGTGTGTGTGCGTGTGTGTGTGTGAGTGTATGCGATAGTATGCGTAGTGGCCGTGATAGTATGCGATAAGTTAATATAAACCGAAGTACAAAAAATGCACACGTGTAACTTTTGCGGTGCAGAGTTCAGCAGAGCGTTCAACTTGAAGCGCCATATACGAAACATTCATGAAGCAACTGCTGAAGACATGGAATCAGCTGAAAATAGTGATCAGGAAAGTGCTGGCTCGAGCATCAGCAACGAAGAATCAATTGCCTCCAGCACTAGCAACGAAGAATCAATCGGATCATTCTGAGAAGATCTTGTTGCGAAAGCTGAGCAAAAGCTTGCACCACGAGCTCGCAGATTGCTGATTGAGTACCATTAAGATGGTCTCAGTGTTGACCAAGCTAAGGTCGTAGCTTATAACGAAATCAGACCTGAAATCAGATCGGAACTGAACAAGATTTTGTACGATGAAATAGCTTATTGTAGTGATTTCATGAAAGATCCAATCATTGAACAAATTGTGGACAAGCATGCAGAATACGAAAAGCGACTTTCCACCACACAGGCCCTTACACGTGCCATAGCGAAGAACGCAGCCATCAACACGCACGTATTGCCAAAGAAATCGGACCATGGAGACCTTGACATCTCAATACCAGATGATCCCAAAATATAAACGACAATGGATTCCCTCAAACTCTTCGGAGGTTCCGCTTCAAGCTACTAAGTGGCGAAGGGCAATTCAATTCAAAGAGCACAGGCATAGATGTAGATCATTGCATTCTCAGTGCAACTACCTTTTGGTTTTGGTGGTTTTCATCAGTGTGTGTGTGTGTGTGTGTGTGTGTGTGTGTGTGTGTGTGTGTGTGTGTGTGTGTGTGTGTGTGTGTGTGTGTGTGTGTGTGTGTGTGTGTGTGTGTGTGTGTGTGTGTGTGTGTGTGTGTGTGTGTATGTGTGTGCGTGTGTGTGCGTGTTTGTGTATGTGTGTTGTGTGTGTTGTGTGTGTTGTGTGAGTGTTGTGTGAGTGTTGTGTGAGTGTTGTGTGTGTTGTGTTCTGTTGTGTGTTTGTTCCTGTGGTTGTGTGCTTGTTTGTTGGTGTCTTGCTGGTATTTGTTCCGGTGTCAGTTTGTTGTGTGGTGAGTTGATTTGCTCTGTTGTGTTCAAGCTTACTGCAGTTTCAGGTTGAATCAAGGTTGGATCAAGCTGAGAGAACTCATTAGGCAGGAAGAATTACTCAGAGCTCTTGCTCTCTTAGGTAGATGATGCTAAGAACAGTTTCAAATGTTGGGTTGAATGAAAGTGGGAACACTCGTTCTAGGAAGGAAGAGGCACTATTATGCAGGTAGTAACATGAGTATAACGAGGAATAAGTTAGGAAAAGGTGAAACGGGGCGAATCTATGCAACTTCAGAAGCGCGTAGCTTCAAGCCCGTAACTGTCTATTTGGAGCAGATCCGGAGTAAATTTGGGGTAAGCTATGAGCAGGCCAAAAAATACTCCGGATGCAGTGAAGAGTCAGTAAAGAACAACTTCATAGCAGACTGAAAGCACATATGGAGCAGACCCAGAGTAGCTAAGGAGCAGCCTCAGAAGGTGAATTTTCAAACATCAGAACCTCGTTCTTCACAATCCGAAGCCCTATAAGCCTCATACCTGAAAATCCTCAACATGCAAGCACTAGCCTTCACCATGTCAGGTCCAATCGTGAGCAACTTAACGCAGACTATTAGCAAGGCAGGAGCAGGCAACAGCAAGTCAGGAGTAGTGAAGGAACATCTAGGAGCAAGTAAGGAGCATCTAGGAGCAGTCAAGAAGCATCTAGGAGCAACTGAGGAGCAAGGAAGGAGCAGGGGAGGAGCAGTCAAGGAGCATCTAGGAGCAACTGAGGAGCAAGGAAGGAGCAGGGGAGGAGCAGGGGAGGAGCAGTCAAGGAGCAAGTAAAGAGCAAGCAAGAAGCAGTCAAAGAGCAGTTTTGGATTAAGCCAGGAGCAAGTTAGAGTAATCTTGGAGCGAATAAGGAGCACAACCAGGATGCAGTTTAAGTCAAACGTTGATTCAAACAAGTGAACCAACCAACAAATGACAACAAACAACAACTACAACACCAATAACTAGAGGACGAAACCAACGATGAAACCAGCGAAAACAGAAAGGCCACTAGCTGGAAACAATTCAAGAGCAGGTAAAAGCCGGGTTACGACTAACTCAGAGCATGCACGGATCAGGCATAGAGCAGGTCAAGGTCTGCTAGGAGCCCGAAATGTATAATCATGGAACCAGGTAAAAGCACGTCTATGGGCACGTCGGGAGCATGCCATAAGCAGTAAGGAACATGCTACGACCAAGTCAGGAGCATGCCAATAACAAGCACGTGAGGGCGAAGAGCATGTGAGGAGCAGAAATGGAAAAACTCATAGCAGGTAGGAGATTTCTAGAATCAGTTCTACGAGGATGCCAAGACGCAGGAGCAGACAGACTAAGTCAAACTATACATCAAGAAATAGTCCCATCAGTAAAACTAGTTTGGCTTCGGCTGTTTCATTGTTGTGTTCAGTTGTGTGGTGTTCTGTTGATGTTTGGTCGTGTGTTTCCGTTGTTGGTGTTTGTCCCATTAGCGATTTGTTCTCCGTTGTGGGTGTTTCCTTTGGCTTGTTTGTTGTTGTAGGTGTTTGTTTAGGGTTGGAGCAAACTGGGAGGTAGCCTCAGAACACCTAAAGAAAAGACTAGCCAGAGTGGGCCTGGAGTAAGAAGATAGGCAAAGTCAGAGCATGGTGAAGAAACTGGATACGGCAATACTCAACTTCGTAACAGCTTAGGAGTGAGCAGAGCAAATGATGAGCAATACTGGGAAGAAAGTAGGAGCATTCAGAAGCAGTTGTCTAGTAAACTTCAGGCATTGGAGCAAATAGGCTCACAATTAAAGCAATTTGAGAGACGTACGGATTCATACAGATTAAGTTAGAAATACGTAATGTGTGTTCTGAGCAATTGTGAACCCCATTGGAGCAGCCTAGGAGCAAGCAAGATCTGTTTTGGCGCAGAACATTCGAGAGCAAGCAAGGCAAGAGTAACTATAGAGCTTGTCGTAGGTGCAAACCTATTAGTTCAAATGTGACGCGGAAATTGGCCATTGTATTTCAGATAAGAGCAATGAAAGGATTGGTTAAACAGCTTCGACTGCTCCAATTCAGATTTGGAGCAGTCTAGCAGCAATCAAGTAATACACATGAAAATCTGTCCGTCAGTTTAGTGACTTCTGCACATTTCAACAGAAAACAGACAAAAGGCCGACTAGATAGAAGACCCAGAAGACCAGCATCCCTAACAGTTGACAAAACAATAAGCGAGTCACAGAGAACAAAACAGAGAAAAAGCGACGAAAACTGGTGAAATCGAAAAGTCAATATTTGGCTGGAATTAGAATGAGCTGACAGTTTACATGAAACTGCAGTAGTTAAACATAATGCAATTACGTATCTAAGCTGGCTTCTCTTTCTCGTATTGGCTGGTTGATTCTATCTACTAAACCCCTTCTGCTAGACATGCACAAGTCATAATTTACTTTAAACTCGGAAAACCGTTGCAATTTTGTGGCAGGTGCGTTAACACCGCAGGGGTCCAAACGTAGCAGTTTGGTTCAAATTTTCAAATGGCTTTATTTTTTGCTTGTGTTTTACAAATCAAACTGTTTTGCTTTAGTGCCGCTTTAGTATCTGTTAGATATTGAGTTGGGTATTTAGCTACAATATTTCAGTAATAAATTCCTAAATAGATAATCGTGCCAACCCACACCCTATCCCTATCTTATCCTACTATGCCAAACTTAGCAAGCTGCAAACTCATCCAAATTTTGACGCGCTTACTCATTTTCATTTTGTGGGTCCAATAAAAATCTACGCACAAACAACTTTAACGTAACAACGTACATTAAGCTATAGTTCTGATCATGCATACATGGTACGACACAGAAAATCAGCTGGTAAGGTTTGAGGTAAGAATGTGGACAATTTTTAAATTTAAGCTTGGGTCGACCGTGGTTCCGGTCATGGGTCACACTGAGCACGGAGCATAAGCAGCAGAGAAAAACTAAGTTCATTTTCAAATTCTACGACCCTGAAAACCCCTTATCTAAAGTTTTTCCGAGGAATTTGGACAAGTTTTTATTTTAAGCTTGGGTCAGCTAAGGTTCCGGTCGAGGCTCTTGTACAGCACGGAACATAAGCAACAGGAAAATGAATATCATTTTCGAATTCTACGACCCTGAAAACCCCTTATATAAAGTTTTTCCCAGGAATTTGGACAATTTTCAATTTTAAGCTTGGGTCGACCATGGTTCCGGTCGGCCACAGCACCGCAGCGCCACTTTACCTCCTCCACCCCCTAGCGCCGCAGCACCACAGCGCCGCCTCCACCCCCTAGCGCCTCCGCGCCTCTCCCTCCTCCACCCCCTAGCGCCGCAGCGCCGCAGCGCCGCAGCGCTGCAGCACCACAGCGCCGCAGCGCCACCTCCACCTCCTCCCCCGCTCAAATCTACATGGTTTACCCGTTCTTTACTACTACCGTAGCACAGAAGGCTATCATGTTGACAACAGGAGACGGTCGGGACAGCCCCGACAGACAACAGATTATAGCTATGACTTGCGCTAAGGGAGCATATTACTCTACCGTCTCACTCAGGTGCTACCTATCTAGTCAGGAGCTCAGCATAAATAGCTAGCCTAATTAGAAGCAAGAACACTTTAATAGAGAACAACAAGTTATGTCACTAACAACAACATGTCATTAGTAATATAAAATAATATAAAGTTTTATGGACAGAGCCCTCCGGCAAAAAATCACACAGTATTAACCTATAGCTTACAGGGGCCAACGGCCAACGTGCCAAACAAAGATTTGGGGTAAGCAGAGAAAAGATGCTACGTTACAGAAGAAACTGTAGAGCACAGGTCACAAACCACGCAACTAAACTAGTGAAATACTGCCTGTATATATCAGAAAAACACAAAAAACAACTCATTAAATACGGCATTTTACATTGGAATAAGCATATACTAGCTATGCTAGCAACTATCAAATTAAAGCACAAAGTGAAAAAATTATGCATATTCAAAAATACACGTATTATTAGAACCGTATTATTATGTGAAATTGTTAACTAGCTACATATGAAAATAGAATTTGCTAAAGTAACTCATGGGAAAAAGAAGTTACCCTCCTTTGGAATGCATAGTCAAACGATTTGTTAATAATGTTATAGTAACAAATAGGTAGGATAAATTTTCAGATAAAATATTTAATTAAATTTAAAGTAAAATCATGCTAAGCTAAGGTTTATCTGGCCTTCGCACAACAAGACAACCAACTTGTGATAATAATAGTCAGATAACATGGTGATAACATGGTGAACTTCTGTTGGAAATAAAAACCCACCATCCATTGGTCAAAATTTTGTATTTCGATATGACGATGGCACACTGGGCTTTGACAATAAATGGAAATGGCACAGCAGTTACGATGACAAGACATAATAGACTGAATCCTCAAAATAAAACCCTTGGCAATGCTGAACAGCATTGACATAAAATACTAGTGGAAAAGACTTCTCAAAATAGTTACATACGACATGGTCACGACAGAAATCAAGGATCATAGATGACTATAGATAATTGTATTTTGGAAAACAACATATGGAAGATACAGGTTCGCAAAGAAAAACTTTGTAAGTACTAGCAATCAATCATTTCAGTTCAGACGCATTGTAAATAAACGCTTAACAACGTTAAGCTGAGGCCCCCCCCGGGGTTTCTGGGGGGTGAAATCATACACGTAATTTTGACACAAGGTGGGGAATTAGCCAATCAGATGCGTTTTAGTTCAAACGCATATAAACACATGGTTAATAGTGTTAACCGTGAGTTAACGGTGATTTCGGCCTTGAGGTGCCGAGCATCTAGAAGCTAGATAACACTAGGAAAGGTACGGTATCGTACTCTATTCATCATGTACTCTTGGTAGCACCTTGCTGGATTTGGTTGGTTTTACCAGCTTCAAATGGTAATAGCAAGAGTACATAATGATAATAATATGACATGTGTCACACTCGATGGATGATGGGCAAAACTACGCTATGCGCGCTAACGGCTTACTTCCCCCCACAAATTGATCCTCTCTTACACCGCCCCTATATAGGTCCAGAGTAATTGTACAATTATGGGTACAGGGTGCATGGTACTATGTGCAATTAAACATTAAAATTGGGAAGGGCCCAATTTGGAGAGGGGGTACAAGCGTGTATGTTTAACACTTACGTGTAGAAGATATACTATGGAATGCCTCCTAGTGGTATTGGACATTCACTTAAGCGAACATGAATTAATCAGAAAAAAAATTCCATTTTTGCCCGTATTTCACTTAAGGGGGGGGGGGGCGCCGGGTACCAAATTTTATAGTCACCGATTTCGCTCATTTTCGGGTGTAATATACCCCCATATGTGTCCAAAAACAAGACACATTTTTAGAGTCCAGGGTCAATCCAGTTAAGAGATATTGCAGTTCAAATTCCTACAATTTAGTATTTACGCCACTATGCCTCGCTAAGGGCTTCGAAGACGTGTACACATAGGATGACAAAAGACTACGGTATGGTCAATACATCAAATTGAAGCCTCTATCTTGCGCTATTTATTGCTGTGCAAATGACAATGATACGTCAAGCAACGAGCGAGAAACGGCGTTTGAACCATTTGATCAAGCTCCTTCCGACTGTTATTTACTTCAAACTTTAATGCGGCTTAACTTTCTCATACTGCTTTGTAGAGACTTGGTGCAACAAGATAAAATGTTCAGGACATCGAGAGCTTCAATTTGATATAAAATTTGGCTATATTTGAAAAATTTGAAAATTTGCGATTTTTTGACTCTAGGCCTCCGTCATCGGACTAAGGCATGCATCCACAGTTAAACACCAGCAATTGCAGTTAAATTTAGCGCAAATCTTCCTTTCATATGTGCAAACTGGCACACCGAATTTGGTTGGAATAGCTCGGCTTTCACCCGACTTATGGACCATTATATCCAAAAAATTGAGAAAATGACGTATTTTGAGGCAAAACGCCAACGCGCTAACCAAAAGTATGAACTATCCACAAGTAGCAGCATGGATTTTGCGTATGGAAATTGAACCTCTATTTGTGTACTGTGTTAATATCTATACGCGAAATCTGTGCAGTGAACGGTTAGTTCAGGCCACGACGAAACATTTCTTTGGTGACGTGTTTGTAAGTCAAATTTGTGCAAAAATCGGCTTCGCCCAACTTTGAAAATTTTTAGAAAATCGCTGAGCTAGCACAAAAGTACCTCATATAGATATTAACACGCTACCTAGTCCAGATTAACATTTTGCCCAGCTATAGCTCGTTTACTCTTGCACAGCGCTCAAACTTTTGGTTAGCGCGAAATTTTCCTAACTTTTTCATTTTCCTATGTTTAACACATGTCGGGGTCACCTTTGGAGGACTATTGTGAATGATAGGGAAAGTTTTGCAACAAACGCAACTGTCTTGTTTTGGGGACCCATGTGGACTACAAAATTTGTGAAAATGAGAAAAATCGGTGATGGTCGAAAATTCGCGACCCCCCCCCCCCCCTTAAGAGAACATGTTCTCGAGCTTGATACTACTGAGTAAAACTGAATCTACCGAGCGTGCGAACCCCGTTTGGGACTATGCACCCATATATGGGCTGTGTGTGAGGGGGACAATCTGTGGTGAGTCAGCCGTTAGCAGGCATAACATAGTTTTTGAGTTCGCCGTATAGAGTGTGACGCTTGACATACTCTTATTATTATGCACTATTGGTAATGCTATTGGCTAAAATAATCCACAGTTGTTTGGATCCCATTCGTTTGTTTTGTTTTTCATGACAGCTGAGCACTTAACAGTTGCGTTTGTATTTCGCTATCTTATTTTGCTTTGGTATTTTCAGAGCCCTACCAGACTTTAATGGATTCTATAGCTGAAATTCAGGTTATGAGCTACATCTATTTAGAAACCTTAACAACAAGTTTAACTTATCGCATCCATTTCTAGTTTGAGCTAAGTTTTAGCTATCAGTCAACCTCAACACAAAAGCAAACACTTTCTAAGCGATGCTTTGGAAAAATCACAAATATTACTTGTAAAGGTAGAAAGCGTTTATATAAATCACTGAGGGGTCCCGTTTTTCCCTTCCGGACGAAAGGGTCTCTCTTTCTCCCTTGTGCCGAGTTGGTCCAGCAATTTCCCCACGTTCTCCCATTTCTGTCAAGTGGCACTATGAGCCTTAGCAAACTTACTGATACCATATCTTACTCGCAGAGCTATTCAGTGGCTAATCTGTATTACATAAATGACCGATTTTTCAACCTGTCGCTAAAACCTGGCACCAATCGCCTTGGAACCTACCAAATATTTTTGCCAGTACTCATAAAGCCAGTGAAAGGTGGGCCTTCAACCGCTCTACCACTTCGGCCATCGGCCTTTCGACCACGCCAGGAAACATTGGACTGGTGAGCAATAATAGAGGCGAAGTATCTTAGTCTTATTCTCGCCATAGAAAGCATACGTCTAAACTCACGCCACAGAAAGCTGTCTTACATGTAATGTAAGTCAATGTAGGCCTCATCAGGTGACTTTGCAGCAGGAGTTACTAGTCAACTGTACGCTGTTTACATATCCTAAACATGCGCAAATCTTACTACTTTTGGATAGACCTATAGGTGAATAAGGGGTGAGTGGGAAACTTCCCCCCTCGGCAAAGTAGCCCACTGGGTCACGAAATTGCTCCCAAGAGGGGGTAAGAAAATTATCCATGAGGATAAAACAATTGTCAAAAAATAAGTTTGACGACTAAAACTTGCACAAATTCTCCGGCTTCGCCGGCGTTCTTCACTTAAAACCCCTAGTGTTTGCTAAAAAACGCCGAAAACGTTATTTTTGCTGAAAAACTGCCGCTTTTCGTTAGTAAACGACGACAATCCTTGAAAAAGCTTTTTCCACATGGGGTACCCGAATTAGCTTCCACAAGGGTTAGTGACATTTGACCTGACATTTGACATGAAAGTTCAGGTATAGGTAGACCCTCTTAAAATTTCAGAATATGTGGACTGGTCAGCGATAAACTTGCTTCTACATTGTTACCAAGGTCAGATTGGAGATCTTTAGAAAAGATCTTTTGTCTAGCCTCTATATACAGAACTCTATCTCTTTGTGATTGGGTCCCACAGCTATGTCTTTATTTCCTGTAGTAGAAATGGAGCACAATGGATAACATAACAACAGTCAGGTTTGGAATACTGCAGGCCGACTATGATATTTGCTTAGTAAACTACAATAAACGATGCGAAAAGACGTTTTTAACATACATCCAAGAGATCATACCATTTTTGAAAGTTGCGCCAACTTTTGTGCAGTATGAAAATTTAACAGACTTAATTGACAGTATGTATGGTGCTGAAGCAGACACTAGTTGGTATGAATTTCAGTATATCGAAAACAAATCGCCTGACATAATTGGACAAGCTTATCCTATAGCGATGGAATCAGTCTGGAGTTCATTCTTAATGAAACCTCAGCCGCTGAAACATGCTGTGTTTATACTTAATGTTTACTTAATGTTCGCCCTGCTAAACATATTCATTCTTACTGTAATCTTTTGGTCATGCACAATTTCTTCAAGAACAAGAAGAAACAGTGATTTGCTGTCTGTCGTAGCTGAGATGACCTTAAAATTTTTTCCAGTTTTGCTTACTGTTAAATCCGTACATGACTCCATCGGAAAGCGGCATGCTGGATTCGACACCATGGAGGAGCTGAATGTGCTAATAAAGACCGGAAGATATAAGTTGGCTTTGGAAGAGAACTATGCATATGACTGGGAATGGAGCACAGTAAATCAGAGTATAATCCTCGGCGGTCGCTACAGTTTTAGTTCGGAGCACTTTACGGTTTTTCCTACATTATCAGATGTTTGTCAACACTTAACATCTTCATGTGACCCTTATGTTGTGATACACAGTTTGGACAACGTTCAACAGGAGCGGCAGTGCCAAAAGATTTGGAACGGGATTCAGGCAATTGTTTTAAACGATAGCCCGTTCGCTTTGTGGACTCGCATCTTCTCGACGGGGGCGCCTGCATTAATGAAGCGACATTTGCAGGATATCACTTTTAATATGATGGTTAGCACTGTTCGCAGGCGCGAATCTCCATTGATAGTTAAAGGAAAATACAAGGAGTCGAAAATAACCAGAGTGATTAAAAAAGTGGAATCGCTACATCACTTACATCAGGCTGCGTGGTTGATTATTTGTGGTGCAAGCTTTGCAGCAGCCACTTTAGTCGTAGAAATGCTTCTTCCAACTATTAGTAGCACTGTCATAGCTATCAAAGCGTTTGTCCTAACTAAAATTTAAGTTTAATTTAATCGGCTCAAAACGTCTACTTAAACTAAAATCATTTTTAAATCTAAATCCGCTAATTTGTTGTTCTTGTTATATATTGTCTGCTTCACCGCAGCCTTAGAATATTGACAATCTATATCATTTAGTTTGGTTTGTGTAATGTGGAGACGTAACGTCTGCCCTGCATGAGGTAATATTCATGTTAGATTGAGTGTATGTTGGATTAAAATTAATGTAGAAATGTTTATTTAGAAGAGCGAATTATATTGTGTGAAATATTCTTAAAATTACGTTGAAATGGTTAGATCTTCAATGTTAAAATTAACCCTAGCTTTGTCAGTCCTCCCTGCCACCAGGTGGCGTGTTATATTTTGAAATTTGTTTCAACAGCTTGGAAGATCAGCGAAGTAGCGTCCATTTGTGCAGCCTTAGCAACCAATGAAATTCTCTTAAAATTTAGCAATCTTTCTTCCAATGGTGGCTAGGCACAAATGATCGCCTACTTTCCTGTTCTCTTCATTTGTGTTTGTTCTGTCTTAGTGTGTGTGTGTGTGTGTGTGTGTGTGTGTGTGTGTGTGTGTGTGTGTGTGTGTGTGTGTGTGTGTGTGTGTGTGTGTGTGTGTGTGTGTGTGTGTGTGTGTGTGTGTGTGTGTGTGTGTGTGTGTGTGTGTGTGTGTGTGTGTGTGTGTGTGTGTGTGTGTGTGTGTGTGTGTGTGTGTGTGTGTGTGTGTGTGTGTGTGTGTGTGTGTGTGTGTGTGTGTGTGTGTGTGTGTGTGTGTGTGTGTGTGTGTGTGTGTGTGTGTGTGTGTGTGTGTGTGTGTGTGTGTGTGTGTGTGTGTGTGTGTGTGTGTGTGTGTGTGTGTGTGTGTGTGTGTGTGTGTGTGTGTGTGTGTGTGTGTGTGTGTGTGTGTGTGTGTGTGTGTGTGTGTGTGTGTGTGTGTGTGTGTGTGTGTGTGTGTGTGTGTGTGTGTGTGTGTGTGTGTGTGTGTGTGTGTGTGTAATACTTTGCTCCGAGTTTTTAGACATTTTCGTGTTACTGAGTTTTATTAGAAATAGACAGTATTTCTACCCAGTTTGAATTTCTTTTAGATCCAAGGTGACCTCTTGTAGAGCCATTTTATTTGCATTCGAAAATTATATTCTAAATTATAAAAAATATATTATATTAGTTGTCTACCTGTCTATTCAGCCAAAGTTGCGTTTTATAAGAACTTATAGACGTTCAGAAAAAATAGCAAAATGACGGAAATTAGACTAGTTCTAGTATTGTCTTAGTTTATGATGGGGATACGTCGATAGCTGTGCTGACTACCATATCAAACGTCTGCCGTAGTGTGGAAACGAGACTTGTCAAGAAAGAAATCGACTTTGCTTGAATTTATACCTACAAGAAAATTTATAGCTACACCGTAGCCATCCAAAAGATCACAGCATTCGTTTTCTCAGGAAAATGTCATTTTATTCATTTTTTGTATTCAAATCAATGATTGGACAGCATGGGATATTTTATTAACACATTTCATGGAGTAAAGAAGTCATTAAATGTTTGGTGAACGGGCACAGTCGTGGCTTGGCAGTCCTTACAGGAAAAATTTACATTTTGTAGTTGGTGCAATTTACAGTTGCGCCTGGGAAAGTCTATTCGTTGCTGATACCGATGCTGCAAATTATCGGCAAATCGAAAAGTGTTATTAGTGTCTAGCTGGGACAGCCACATTTTATTCTCAGCACTGCTCATGAATTAGGTGAGCCGAATATTTCGCGCACCGATCAAATCAGACTTAGTGCAGGTTAGCGCAGATATTTGACGGAACAGAAACTAAGTCTCTGACTAAACGGAGCAAGTCATAAACCTAAACAAATGATATAGTGAAATATTTTCATGGGAAAAAATTATTAAAGAACAAAAAATAACATAAAAATAAACGTGACTGAACATACAGAAAGAGGAATTTCAAGGCATCGCTCTAAGCATACAGTAAAGATTCATGTAGTAGTAATAATTATAACAGTAGTAATAACACAGGACATGAAGATACGCTGAGATGACAGGTCAGCTAACTACCTCTTAGACTTCCAAAACGACTCACTCAAGTCCAACACGTTTGTGCCCAGAACTAAAAAACAAGCGCGCAATCCGCCATGTTGAATAAGGTACAAAGCAGAGGTATCTTACGCATGAGTAACAATTTCGTTGAACGTTTATAAAGTTAGCACTACCCCATTAATTTAGATACCTTAACAAGATTTTCACATTAGCATTTTAAACCTATAATTGTAATTAAAAATTCCGCTTTTTCTGCCATTCTAATTGAATTCCAATTGTTACCCATGGTGTACCTTGTAGGGCTATCATCTGACACAAAATGAGCCAATATCTTAAAACTTGTTTCTCAGTCGACTTGTAGCGAACAAATAAATAGACAATTTTTTAGCCGAATCGAGAGTATAAAGAAAAGGATAAAGATAAATATTTGTGATTCATGCTTAGTTTTGCCTGCTCTTTCTAGATCAATCAGCTTCAACAATGGATCGCTATTAACCTCCTCAAAACTATGTTTGAAACAAAAGTACATATATGAAAAGGCAGTAGAAGAACTGAACTCCTCGTTAGGCTTCTGGCCTATAAAATACATGACTAAGCAATGAGGATACTATGTGTTATTTCTGAACTTGCAAACTTGTTGGTCTAAAACACATTGAGTATCAGCTTTTATTAGGCCTGGCAATTATCCGTTTCAGTTTCAGTTTCAGTCGGTGGCCTAAAACAATTTCAGCTTCAGCTTCAAGTCTCAGCTTCTCGACATAAACATTTTCAGTTGTTTTTATTTTAGTATCTATTGACAATTTGCCACGAGGCATACAATACTTCCTTTTCATTACCTAGTCAATCTTTCGGACAATAATCCAGCACTTACAATATGAGGCGGTATTGATTTAGTGCCTGAGAAGACCGGCCGTTGTCTGAAAATTCCGACAGGGTAGCGGTCGAAAACTTATGTATTACATATTGTGTTTTCGTACAAGTTATAATTCCGGTCGTTCTTAAGAACTTCATAGGTTATGCAGCTCCATATTATCAGCAAATGATGGATTGCGTGGAGCAAGATTTTTAAGTAGTCAAATACTTGCAATAAGGACATTCGTGTACCCAATTTCCCAAACGTGTACTAGCTATGTACGCAGATGGATTATTGTTGACCAATCAATGCAACGGAATTGTTCAGGATCAACACTTTATATTTATCCACTGATGTAGATGCACCAGTTTTCATTCGAAGCGCTCTGTCGTCAAATCATTCCGAAGCTTCACTTAGCATGGTTTGGTGAAGATATTGTAAATGTATTTTCGGCATTCCAGCTGTGCCTGAAATTTGATCAAACTGTTTTATTCTGGAAATATTCAGTCATTAATGCAGAAGCAAAGTTTGAATTTCTCCAAATTAAGAAGCCAATGTTGTCTGTGATAACTCTGTGCAAATACTATGTGGTGAAATGGGGAGCCAAGTAGAATAGCTGTCGGGTTTTTACAATATGAACAAGTAGGCCCCAAAAGTGGCAATATTCCATTGCAGACCTTTTAGTAATCAACAGCAAATTAATTAAGCTGGACTCCAGTTTTATGCCAGATGCAAGCGACATCAGTCAGTGGCTTTTTGATTTTACTTACGTAGTTTTACGTAGAAAAGTTTGACATTCAAACTATGTAATCTGTGTAGTTGTGTAGTAGTCAGCGAGAGTAGGCCTAAGCCCCATACGTCGTTGGCGAGCCTTAGTCGTTGTAAGAACACGCTTTCATTAAGTCAGATACAGCTACAGTCATATTTTAGTGGAAAGAAAAAGAAAGTTTCAAGAAAGAAAGAAAGAAATAAAGAAAACAAAAACAAAGAAAGAAAGGAAAGTAATACATAATAAAATAAATCCAGTGCCCCTAGGTTGAAGCCTGTTGACTTGACAGCTGCTGTCCACTAAACTAACTTCAAAGAACCTCCAATGCTGTGCAATTTGATTTTCGTTTTCACTTCTAACACACACATGCTTTTTAAGCACTACTTTAGTGGACTAGGCAATTGAGTTTATGTAGATAGAAGGTTAGGTAGTCTGGGTTGGTAGGACATGTGTCCATTAAGTTTATGCTGACGAAACTTTCTTTCTTTCCTTCTTTTGTTAAAGAAAGAAAGAATGAAAGAAATATTGCACTAAAATAAGACAGTAGCTGTACACGTCTTATACAAGGCGCGCAACAACGAAAGCGCACTTTATTTTTGACACAGTCCCTTATATCTTCATGAAATCATTTAGCTCGACATTTCCTATAATTTAGACGTACGGCCAATATCGTTAACAGAATACTTGCTATGCCAAAACTCGTTTCATAACGTAACGTTTTCGCATAACTGCTTGCTTTGCTTGACATTAATGTTGGACTTTACTTCTACAGCTGTGAGGTTTGGAGTGCTACAGGCAGACTACGATGTTTGCTTATTAGACTACACGAAGCAATGCGAAAAACAATTTTTAACCTATGTTCAGGACATTAGCAGATTGCTTTCTTTAAAACCGACGATCGTGCAGTACGAAAATTTAACAGGCTTAATTAGTCATATGTATGAAGCTGGTACAGACGCCTCCTGGTATGAATTTGAGTTTATTGAAAACAAGTCGCCGGACAAGATCAGGCAGACTTATCCAGTAGAAATGGAAACAATGTGGACAGCATTCCTGATGAGACCTCAGCGGATAAAACATGGTGTCTTCATGCTAAACTTGTACTTATTGCTGACCTTGGTGTACCTACTCGTTCTCACTGTGATCTTTTGGTTATGTACGGGAGGCCCAAAAACACGAAGAAGTAGTGATTTGCTCTTTGTGATGACTGAGATAACTCTGAAACTTTTTCCTATTTTGCTCACAGTTAAAACTGTACACGATAGTTTTGGGACGCGATCAGCAGGATTTGACTCCATGGAGGAGTTGAATTTGTTAATAAAGACTGGAAAATATAAACTGGCTCTGGAAGCAAATTATGCATACAGTTGGGCGTGGAAGACAGCTAACAAAAGTATTACTTTTAGAGGTCGCTATAACTTCAGCTCTGAGCATTTTTCAGTTTTCCCTACGTTGTCGGCCGTTTGTAATTCTTTAAAATCATCAAATAAACCTTATGTTGTGATTCACAGTCTAGCAAATCTTCAACTGGAGCCACAGTGTCAAAGGATTTGGAATGAGCTTCAGATTATTGCTCTAAACGACAGTCCCTTCATCTTCTGGACCCGTATCTACTCTGCCAGTGCGCCTGCACTAATCAAACGATATTTTGAAGACATTACATTTAATATAGCAGTTAACATTCTTCGCAAGCGAGAGTCCGCATTGATATTTAAAGACAAATACAAGAAGACGGCAACCAGCAGGGGACCGTCAACGGTCGCGCCGTTACATCAATTGCATCAGGCAGCCTGGTTGGTTATTTGTGGTGTTAGTCTCGGGCTATCAGCTTTATTCGTCGAAATGCTTGTTCAAACTATTTATCATCCAAAGCGAAAATTTCCCGATTATTGTTCAGCTTGGTTTTACTGTCGTTATTGTGCTAACAATAAATATGAAATATCCTGAATATATACAGGAAATCTTAGCGAACTTCAATTTCAAAAGCATCATAATTATATTGGATTTCAAATTGTCACAGTTTGGGATATTATCCATTGGATGACAGTTCTGAGCTGCACCACAGCGCAGCAGGGTGGCGCAAAGGCGCATCAATTTCGAAACTTGGCGCTTCAGCGCATCTAAGTTAGTCTATACTTGATAAACTCTAAATTGTTTATTCTAAATTTATTTGTGAATGATGATTGCTGTCTTGGTGTAGAGATAGCTAAACTCATCATTCTATTTGGTTGGTCGGGGAGGTGCTGACAGGTGGGGTGTAACTATTGGGTGGGTGATCAAACTTGGGGCGGTGTATTCGCATGTGAACTTCTGGTTGCAGGCATACATGTGCTGGGGGGTGCACACCCCACCCAGAGCTGTACCCTACCCCCCAGAGGGATCCCTCACCCCCCCCCCCCCCTAGAACCCAACCCGGAGTTTTTCAGGTTTTTTGGGCAAAAAATTGGAAAAATCCGCTTTTCCGGCGGCCAGCGGCCTCCGGCCCACTCCCCCCTCCCAGAATTTACCCTCCTCTCCATGTCTGGTTAGGGGTGTGTTTTCTTAGCCCCGCCCATTTGGGGTTCTCCTTGCAAACTCCCAAACACATCAGTTGTTGTGATATCTTTCCCAACTCCAGTCGGTTGCTTATAATCGCTCGTCGATCGCCCTATAACCACCTCTCGCTTTGCGTATTCGCTCCGGTGTCTCCTCCACACCTGCGCTCTCGCCCTGGGGTGTACACTATACTGGGTTCATTCAACCAACCCTAAGGTTTGTTTGTATTGTTTGTTCTGTGTGTGCTTTGTCTGGGAGTGACTATCCGCGAGGGCTTACGCCCACCGTTTGTTAAATCATTTATTCTACATATAGTTATTTTGGTAGGTTGGGTTAGTTGTTAGACTAGGTAGATAGGATTATTTCTATCATTTGTGTAAATTTATAGTTTGGCGAGGCTTCCCCGTCTTGGTTCCTGACAGCCAGGTCCGTTATCTATTGAGCGACAGATCCTCCACAATTACTTGTCGGGTAACCATTTGGACAATCAGCATTTGTGTTACACTGGTCTGGATACAGCACTAGTTTTACAACTATCGAAGGAAGTTTCGCAAAGAGCTCAGGGCAGTTGTGTCAAAATTGGTTGGTGAGTAGTCGATTTTGGTTGAGCAGGTCCTTATTGAAGTTGGGCTTTCATGCTCTCGTATCTAGTAATGTCGCTATTTGTTCTTTTGTCTCTGAGCAAATACTTTTAAAGAGCTTTGTCATTTTGATTCTAAAATTAGTTCTGTGCGGAATTCGCAGTAAAGTAACGTTATGGTTTTCTCTTAGTTTAAATTAAAATGTGGTTTAAAGACCACTAGAAACAAAAGATTCCCTCTGTTTAATCTAGTTTGGCGTGCCATTTTTATGTCATTCATTGCATCCGTTAAAGCGACCATTAATATTTCTTAGGATAACTAAAACCACAAGACATTTCGTAAGCAGTAAGCAATAGATGGAGGAAATTAAGGCAAAGTTAATAAGTTGAGAGATAATGTACTGTTCTAAATGTTTGTGTCCCACAAAACTAAAAACCTAATAACGTAGTAGTCGGACAGTGTTTATGGCAGAATTGCTTTTACACCAGTAATCTAGGTATTTTAGTTTTGTATGGCTCAGAATATCTGGACATTCACAAACATGGTTTAAACTGTCAGGAAAGAAGGCTACCACGTGGACATGGAGGCTGCGTTAAAGGCTAAGTTTATAGAATACATGTAGTTAATAGCTAAATTATTTCTAAACTTCCTGGTCCGGGAAAGTTTACAGTCTAAAACATTTAAAAAAGATCTTGAGAGAAAATGAGAATGTTTGTTTAATTTAGTTTAACAAAGACGACAATGCAAAAGGTATTGGAGTAATACCTTGAACCTTTCAGTGAGAGTTTGCATACATAAATTGATTCAAAAGGGCAGACCTCATTATAGATTTACTTTATTTCTCTATAATTGACTTTTTCACAGGGTCAACTAATGGTCTCGTAGATACAACATGGGCTAAAAGATGGTTGGTAGTTGTCACTATATCAATGGACATTCCTACCAGTGGTAATTTGGTCAGGCCAGTGCCAAATTGATTAGACAGTAACGACGTGGAGAGGAAAGTTTTCATCAGTTATTTCGCTAATATGGTGAAATCTGGCCCTGACAGATAAGTTCATTTATGATCTGGTTTTGTGATCATGATTAGATTAGCTAAGATTGTTAGTAGTAGGTATGGCAGGTGAAAAAGGTCCTGCTGTGGCTACTGCTGCATCTTGGATGAAAAGAAACTGTTCCTTTTAAATTGTCTCTCAAAGTTGCTTCCCACAATATTATATATGTATTTGATTTTGATTCCGGTCCTGCTAAGAAAACTGAGGAAGCTTTTTGGACGGGAAGTGTTAGCATTTTCAAAATTCTCTTTAGGAATTGATTTCGCTTCTTGTATTTAGATGCTTTAAACAGACCGCAATTTCCTTCTTTCCTATATGAGAGCTCGTCTTCCCCTTCCCTCCTACTTCTGCAGCCTATTTTGTCCACAAGCCTAACGAGCGGGCACATAGCTTTCAGCCATCTTAGTTGCTGTTACCAAGCGGGGGGCAGTTGTTTTCGGATGAACGATTACAACTGCCTTGGGCGTGACTGAAATAACCGTATGGTAGTATTGCCTGGGGATCATGTTTTCTGTCCGTGATCTTCGTCTCTCCGCCTCTTTGACTGCGGTCTGCGGAGAGCACCACTGACGGGCCACCTTGTGTGCCTAAGAGTGGTTGGGCCCTGACCAAAAAAAAAAAAAAAAAACTGTCAGGAATCTTTAATTTATGATGTTAGCTATTAACATTGCCATAACATCGGTGGTGGGAGTTACAGGGCAATGTTTCACAATATGACTGCGTACAGTAGCATAGCCTGGATTTGATTAAGGGAGCTTTGAATGAGCATATACAGTATTTCGCCATATTCATCGGATTTGAATGAAAAATTCATCAACTTTAACTCTAACCCTGTTTAAAACAATAACACTAGCGCCAATGGAAAGAAGATACTGCAGTAAAGACGTTAAAGTACACTTTTGGACACAAAGGTACCGCTTGACCAAAGACATTTAATTCAAAGCACCTAAATCTTATTCGTTTCAGTGTTCTAACGACACGATATCAAAATGTGCTCAAGCAACATGGGCTTTATTTCGTTTTTAACCGTTAGAAAACAGTTTCATGTTATTCTGTCATTGTTGAATCATTGGGTTTGATGCCCAAAACTTATGGTGCAATATACAAGAAACGTCCGTGTTTGTTTGCCGAATGGAAACCCACAGACTATGGCCAGGAAGGAAGCAATGGGGCTAGAGTAAATAAGGTAGTGGGTTCAATCTAAGATAAAGATGTAATAGATTCCCAAGATATTCATAGATGAGCACATCAATCTATATAACCTTCGCACAATTAGCAAACTCAATTCAAGCCAATAGGTTGACAATTCGGGTCTACAATGACAAGACCACAATTCTACAATATAACCGCGTGTTAACATCAAACCAGACTCGTCTTGTGGAAAGTGTTTTGTACATCGAGACCACACCTTAGTATATAGTTTAATCCGGTTACTAAGTACTTCTAACATTTAGTAAAACAGTTATACAGCAGAGTTTCCTTTAGTTCTTTTGCTGGGTCCGCTTTTGATGTCTGAGGAACCCACTGATGATCGAGACATAGTTTTTCCTTCTTTCACGCTAATCAGAGACGGTTTTTTGCCTTTATTCACCAAGTTAGGCATTAGCTTCGGCGTTGTTTCCTTCTTCGCTGCGCTGGATTGAGACCTCTTGGACTGTGACAAGCTGTCCGATTTATACGGAGGTGTAACTATCACTTTTGGAAGACTAGGACCAGCTTTTGGCGATCCAAAGTTTGCAAATTTCGTCGTATCAGACTCCTCAGTTGTTGCCGTAGTCTTATCCTTCGTTGTTGTGGATGTTTTCGATTGCTTAGGGGTATCTTTTAGGCTTAGTTTGGACAGGGGCCTAGAAATCGGAGTATAGGATTTCTCCGTTTCAGATTTCCATCTAACTCTAGTCCTTTCCTTGCTGGATACACGCGAATCAGTTAGTGTTGTTCGTGCGATGTAATCCGTGTCTCTTTCTGACGTCAGTTGTCTTCTTCTCCAGACAATATATACACAGAACGCCACTGCGATCACTGCTGCCACTGAGACTAAACTGATGGCAATAATATGCTGTGGGCCTAGCCTATGACCTTTGTTAGCTCCAGCTGCTGAAAAAAATGTTTTCAAGCGAAGACTTAATACTTCTAATAGGACATGACAGATACTAAAGTCTGACCAAAAATTCTTGGAACCAAACTGTGAGCGCTTGTCCTGAGTTAAGGGGGGGCTACTAAACGTCTGCCCCGACTTTGTCCGATTGGCCTACTTTTTGGCGAGGATATAGAGCATGGGTGTGGTCAAAAAATATCGGGTACTGAGATCTTATCTGCCTTCCATCCGTGTGCAGCTGTCGCGTTTATGTGCCCGACCCCCCATTTTTCGCAACTACCAACATAATTAATTAAAAATTTCTACTGACTGCTAGGCCCAAGCTACAAAGCTGCCATGCGCCAATACGATTTGGCACAGATGTCCCTACCTGATGAAAAATACTAGATGTCTGTATCTTATCTGCATCTAAGGAAATTACTCTTCAAAGTTGAAGTTTCGGCAAAAATTTAAAAATTTTTGGCTAACGAAAGGAAAATTTTATTACTGGTGCGAGCTATAAAGCTGTAATTTGGCATAGAAGGAGGCCCTATAGGAGTACTCATTTGTGCCAAACGGCAAGAAATTCTGATTTTGATTTTGATTTTGATTTTTGCACATTGCTGGAAGGCAGCTAAGATCTCAGTACCCGATATTTTTTGACCACACCCATGCTCTATATCTCCGCCAAAAAGTAGGCCAATCGGACAAAGTCGGGGCAAACCTTTAGTAGCCCCCCCCCCCCTTTACCTTTGAAGTTAGTCTATATAAAGTATATATTTTTAGAAACCTCAGGAGGAGGAGAATCCGGTAAAACCATCATATCCGGTCTATATCCGGTTACCGGATGCCAAATCGATAAAAACGCTTCAGATTCGGAAAGAGAATGCTAATTAATATTGGTCTAGCATATTGGTCCTTGGCCCAAGACATCCGAAAATCCGGTCACATCCGGTCCATGTCCAGTAACCGCATGTCTAGGTCACAAAAACTGTACAGCAAGATGGGTAGGTCGTACAGTTTCGCTGATTTATTTTTTTAATTCAGCGGGTCGAAGTTAGTCTATATACGAGGTTTTGTCCAATTTGGACCAAAATTGCGTGATTTATAGTCGTATCCAGTGCGAAAAAAACCGAAAAAATCGGTTTTTCCGGTCTGCTGCTCGGAATCGCAGATAAAAAATGTTAGTTTTTGACACAATGAATATTTGGGAGACTACTTTTTATTTTACCGGTGTCAAAGTAATCGAATATCCGGTCGATCTCCGGTTCTGAGCTTTGAAATTTAAGGTTTAATGGGCTATTATCCCAGTATCCGGTTGATCCGGAAGTCAAATTATTTCATTGAAATGATATTTCGTCTATCCCTAACAAACATCAACCTCAAATTACTTCACATCTGCTGTAATTTTTGAATGATAGCGTTTTAAAAGTGGGCTGATTTTGCTTGTTTTGTCCAATTGTTAAACCGGATATGAGATTTGATCCTATACGCTTAGCTTTGTCGCATGCCATATAAGTTATTTTTAAACCATTTTCCATCATTCAAAAGTGACAGAAGATATGAAGTAAATTGAGGTTGTAGCTTGTTAGGGATAAACTAAATAACATTTTAATGAAATAATTTGACTTAGACCAACCGGATACTGGGATAATAGCCCATGAAATCTCAAATTTCAAAGCTCAGAACCGGAAATCGTCCGTATATTCGATTACTTTGACACCGGTAAAATAAAAAGTAGTCTCCCAAATTGTGCCAAAAACTAACATTTTTTATCCGCGATTCCGAGCACCAGACCGGAAACACCGATTTTTCCGTTTTTTTCACACCGGATACGACCATAAATCACGCAATTTTGGTCCAAATTGGACAAAACCTCGTATATAGACTTATTTCGACCCGCTGAATTCAAAAAATCAATCAGCGAAACTGTACGGCCTACCCATCTTGCTGTACAGTTTTTGTGACCTAGACATCCGGTTACCGGACATGGACCGGATGTGACCGGATTTTCGGATGTCTTGGGCCAAGGACCAATATGCTAGAGTATGCATTAATTAGCATTCTCTTTCCGAATCTGAAGCGTTTTTATCCGTTTGGCTTCCGGTAACCGGATATAGACCGGATATGATGGGTTTACCGGATTCTCCTCCTCCTGAGGTTTCTAAAAATATATACATTATATAGATTAACTTCAAAGGTTAACTCAGGACAAGCGCTCACAGTTCGGTTACAAGAATTTTTGGTCAGACTTTAGTGTGACAGCTGGCAGTTTTTTTGCTGTCAACTGCAGGTACATGCTCGCTCTGTCACTAACGGCTGGCCTCCCACAAATGTGTACCCAGTACATGTTTCTGTATGCTTATCGCCGTATCCTTGCGTGTTGAAAGATATTGACTATTGATACGAAAGTGTCCGTTTTAGGCTAGGTTTAGGCGATGAAGCACAAGTTTAGAGGGCAAATTTGTTTCGTTTCAAATGAAGGTACACATTACTTTTGCTTGCATAACGCGTACCCGATAAAAAGTGTGAAAGCGATGAAAATTGGTTTGCAGTTACGTACTGTGTTGTTGTATAAGAGCTTTATTTCATGTTTGTGTATTGAAGTTGACATCATTTTGTTAGACTATCCATCTTCTGTTTTCTTACCGTCAACAGCTTTGCTCCGATTCGCAGTTGTAAATTGGTTGGACTGTGGAGAAGTGCCTTTGTAGGTCGGCCTTGGTCTAGTCAGACGTCTACCGGTTGTAGTACTGACTGATTTCCTTGGCGGCAGTGTAAAATAAGTTGGACGTTTTGATTCAGTCACCGGAAAAATGCTCGTATATCCTGATATCGTTGCAGTGATTGAAATTGTAACATCGGTTGTTCGGGAGGTTAATGCTGCGCTAGTGGAAGAAATTGCAACCGTCTTAGCTGTAGGAGTAGTAAAAGTAGGACTCTCCGATATCTTTTGCTGAAATAGCAGTGATAATTAATTACCTATAATTGCTATTATTTATCAATTATTTAACTAAATAGTCTAAACAAAGTATATAGCCGCTATTCAACCTTGCACTAGTTGACAGGAGAGAGATCGCGAAGCATGACTCAAGAGAGGCTGTGACCAGGATTGAAGCAAAGAATTGATCTAGCCAGGAGTCGAACCTCGGTCCTTCCGCTCAGGAGTAAGACGATACGTAGGCGATTCGCAAGATAGTTAGCTGGGCTTATCAATCTTTCGTACGACTGCTCTTTTACACATACACTTAATAAATGTCTACGCAGTCCATAATTGCCAGGTGCACCCCAGCAAATATTTATGTTTTCTTTATTTTTGCTTGTGCGAATAACTCGATATATCGATCAGTAATTCCGTGTTTTATCCTAATCCAGGTGATGTTTGTCTGGTACTAGTACTCCGGTACGATAACGGTTACCGAATATTTGGGCAATTTGCTCACTGAACAACTGCCCCATTTGAAAAATACACGTGAAAGCGTGCCCCAAATTTTGAAAATTAAATTCTGTGGGGCAATTGTCCAGTGAGGCAGATAATTGATGAAAAACTAAGTGAAATTGATTGAAGCGACAGATACTAAATAATTAATCCCGTTGTTAGGGAACAAAATCTTTACTTAAAAACGGAAGTTTAGTGACGAAAAATAACATTTTTAATCTTGAGAAATTTCATAATATAATCCACCATATGTATTTAAAATATGTTTCTTGGAATCATAGTTGCGCATTCCATCACATTTATGGGAAAACAAACAACAGTCAGTACTGTTTTGAACTTAGAAGGGGTCTAGGAGTACTAAAACGTGCTCCGATTTTAGGAGCGAACTTGAAGAGCTCTCATAAACTAGGAGTCCTTCATGAAACAGCTAAATCTTAACTTTGCTCTTAATTTGCAAATTTAGGAGCTCCTAAAGATAAGAGGGCTTTGTGAAACGCAACAGTTTTTAGTTGTGCTACATTTTAATAGTGTGAATTTGTTGTGCAAACGGTTCTTCATCTTTTCGATGACAGGGTAAGCAGTGACTCAAAACTGACCAACGTTGCACGGTGAAAGATTTGCAACTGATATCTGCTACTGTCTTGCACAATACTAAAACTGAGTAAGGTCATGTGTGATTTAAGGTATACACCTGCGCTCTTATTTAAGTTAAAAGAAAGAATATTTGAAAATTAATATTCTTTCTTTCTTTCAAAATAAATTTTCTTTCTCTCTTCTTGTATCAAAGGTAAGTTAACGCAAAGGTCAAAAGTTTGAATTACAGCTGACATATTTAAGCATTAACTTTGTGTGCAGCAGATGCGCTCAAGGTTAGCAATGGTGGGATTAAATTTCACTGGACCTTTGCCTCAACTTTCTTTCGTTTATCGTTATTTTGAAACATTCTTTCTTTCTTTCAAAAGTATTTTTCTTTAAAGCTTCTTTTCTTTAAAATTAAATATGAGCATAGCTGTATAATGTCTGCTCACCGGAGTGGTATCCCTGACTGTTGTGGTGACAAGGTTTGGGTGATCGCAAGAATTGAAGCACACTTCCCAGGTCACATTAGAAATAAAGCACCAGGGACCCCCAACATAGTTTGATGGGTTGCGACAATAACTGCTGTATCCGAGATATCTCCCTTCAGAAATATTTTCTGCCTTCCGCTCTATCCAGGGGAAACATGCATTGCCAGTAGCTGTATTCGATCTATCCCCGTGGTATATTCCCCGATATCTACAAGTCGACACACTGGTTTGCCAACATTGCTTTCCTTCGTCAAAACAGTCCTCTATTTTCCCTAAAATGAGACACAAAATACCTCAGCTACACATCACGCATCTTTGAGATAATGTAGAATTGTAGAAATTCAATAAAGATATTTGATATTCAGTAAAGATTTGAAAGGTTCGTGTTTGAGTGTGTACACGTCTGATTATCCTACCGCTCAACCGCTAAATGACTAAAGTAGAAAGGCAACACAGCCCTAATTTAAATATCACGAATTTACTAGATTTTTTAGACAGAACACAAAATTTGAACAAGATTCAAAATATGACAATAATATTCATAAAGGTTCAAATAACCATAAATAAATATAGAAAATGGGTGGGTAAGCACCACATAGACTTGATAGAACATGGACAAAAGCACAACAAACCTTGGTATAGAGGGGAAAGTGGGGGACTACCCCAAAAGTTAACCCCGAAAATTAACCCCAACCCAAAAAGCACAGCAAATGTAGGGCAAAAAACGAAAGGCGTTTAAGCCGCCAACTCAGAGAATCCTAAAAACCAAACTGAAAGGTTGCGCGCTCATTTTTGAAGAATTTGGAAATTAGCTAAGTCCTGCCTTGGACTTTACACAAAAGGAGAATTTAGATTGATTTACATGAAGGTAGCACTCACTTTTGCATAATTTTGAATCAAATCAAGGAAATATTCCACAATAGCGCTGCACGTCTACAGACACCTTGTCAATTTTAGATATAAGTGAATCTTACAAAATTTTTGCCAACACTTGTGAACACGTTGAGGTTGGCCGTTTAGTTTACTATATAATAGTCACCACGAGTACATAATAAATAAGAGTAAGAAACTATTAACACTACTATGCACTAAGTAGATAGACATTCCCAATGCATTAATCGGGACCCTCCTCCCCGTAACTTCGGTGGGGATACGCTTATAACTAGAGACGAGCGCGGGCCGCTTTTCGGCCCGGCCCTGCCCTGCACGCACAATCCAGAGTTTTGTTCGGCCCTGCACGCTTGCAACACTTTGCCCCGTCCCCGGCCCGCAAACTGCAAAATTCGGTCAGCAACGTCAATAGAAGATTTCCTAAATTTTAATAACAATATTATTTCAAAGCCTTCAATGCAAGATGGAAACGCTAACCAGAATGAGTAAAACTAATTTTAGTAATTTCACAACATTTTCTAGACTTTATCTGGCACATTTCGGCCCGCTCAGGCCCCCAGTTAAAACATTTCTGAGTCCGCTAACTAGTGAACATCGGCCAGGTCCGCGGTCCGAGAAAACGGACCAAAATACTGATCTCTACTTAGCACTAAATCACACTCTTTCATACCAATGAGTCTCTACTCGCTGACTCGCAAATTTATCTAAGTAATACTGATTACAGTAATAGTTTCAGCTGATCTGTTTGTACTATTTCTCAAGTTATGACACCCAAATTTTATACTGTAGATTCAAGAATGTAGCCCATATAAATATTTCCCAAAGTATTTCCGCCCCAAAGACAGGCTGAAAGAAAGCGGCGTTTAGGCATCCTAAATATATATACCACCTCGATTACGCATAGTACCTGGTGTTTCTGGAATACACTTAAATAGACAGAATTCAAATCGATGATTAACAT
Source organism: Trissonchulus latispiculum (assembly GCA_030248195.1). Classification (NCBI taxonomy): domain Eukaryota; kingdom Metazoa; phylum Nematoda; class Enoplea; order Enoplida; family Ironidae; genus Trissonchulus; species Trissonchulus latispiculum. The sequence continues at coordinate 26,970 of JASAND010031254.1, forward strand.
CTGTAGTATAGCACCATGGCAATTCGGCTCCGTCTGGATTTCCACAATTGTTACTGTCACCATACTGTCCTCCGTAGGAGGGTATTTGCGGTTTCTTGCTGCTCCAATTCTGACAGGTCCGATTTCCAACCGTCTTGCTTATGTTTATCATGCCCAAATATTTATACAAACATTCGCGCTTATCCTTCCAACAGTTTTCTTCTCTATTCCAGCAATCATTAATTGCTTCTAAAATATGAAGACGACCTTGATGAAAATGAACGTGAAATGTTAGATAATGGGAACTTTTTTGGAAAGCCCCAGGCCCTGATTCCGCAAAACTTCACTAAATGAGCTGAAATTTGGCATTGGTATGTTTTCGACAACGCTGACTTCAAATATTGCACTCAAATGTACTGAGCTAATGAAAAGCTGAAGCGAAAAACGGACTTGATTTTCGTGTCCTCAGACGTCGAAATCCCCTACACGCTAGTGTTCAGCAAAAATCGAGGACAAAGAATTTTTTCGGTTCGCCTTGGCGCCCCCTTATGAATCGAAAAAATTGTGATGTTTGAAGTCAGCGTAGTCGAAAACACCCGCATACCGAATTTCAGCTCATTTGGTCAAGTTTTGCGGAATCTAGGCCTGGAGAGGCTTTCCTGAAAAGATCCAAATAATTAGGTATATGCATTAAGAAATTCTTCCTAAAGAGGAGTAAAATGTATTGGAAAGATTTCTGCTCTGATGTACATGTATGTAAGATATATGCATATATGTAAGATGTATATGTATGTATGTATATGTAAGATATAGATATATGTATATAAGATATGTAAGATGTATATGTACAGACTTGTTGGGATTTAGTTGACCATAATTATTACAGAGCCACTTCCTTACGCTACACATTGTTTCAAACTTGGCAGAAGACAATAGAATTTACCGCTTTCGCTGTTTTCGAAGCTGCATAACACAATAGACAGAATGGATACAAATAATCCTATCATACTACTAAGTACTAGATTAGAGGCAACACCAAATTAACATTTTGCTTGTTTGTAACCAAGTTTTGCTTCTTAATCATTTGTTTGTATTTCGCTTAGTTTACTCATACTTTATTATAAATGTAGCTGTAGCACGTGTAATTGGAGGAGAACAATTTGAAGAAGAAGCTCTTAACATCCACCTGAGTCACGGTCGCCACATTTCTGATATTTGGTCCTATATGCTCATGTAATTCTCGAAATTGAGACCGGACTTCGTGTACTTTATCGAACTAGGTGCAGGTCCGAGACGCAGGTGTGTGATGCCAAAGCTTCCCCACTCAATCCTCCTCCTAAGCTACTTCACTTATACAGGGCACAGAGAACTTTACTTCCAGCAGAATTAGAACGGAACGCACTTCAATCTCTAGACATAAAAAACAGTACCACTTGTCTGCAGGTATAAAGGAATATACGCATGAAAAATAATGACAAAACTTGCGAAATCGTTGGAAACCTGTACTATACTCTTGATACCACCCAAACTGCGCTGAACTAGTTTTCAGCAGAGACTTATATAGTACGAAGAAATCGATAAAGCCAACCTTGCGCATCAATAGAAAATGATTAATTGTTTGTCAAGTCAAAGTGTAAATTCGGACATCTGTTGTTCCAAATATTGACCCTCTCATTAAATTACTTCACCGAACTACAATATAACTATTTTTAGACATCTACTGTCAACTTCACAACTGTAATTTAAGTTACTGTAGAAATATTCTAGGAATATTGTAGAATTACTGTAAAATTCTGTGGATTACTGTAAATTTGGACTCTTAGGCATAGGCTTAACACTGATATTCCACAATACTGTAACTTCATATACATATCATATCAAACATATCAAATGTATGTACATATCAAACATGTGCAGGAGGTGAAGTTTGGGGGGAAACCAAATTTTTCCGGTTTTTGCCCAAACAGCCGAAAAAATTCGGATCCTGGGGGGTGAGCTCCAGGTCTTGGGTGAACCCCCCAAAGCGCATGATGCGTTACCCGTTCACAAATATTCATGCATAATAATACTGCACAAATTGTTATAAAATTAGCCCCGTAGTGCGAAAGTGACGGAAATATAATGCTTAAGGAGTTTTACTTTACTGCAAGTTTTATTACTAAATCTGTTTAAAGGAAGGAGGCTGATGGACTTGACTAGTCTTTAGTGAAAAGGAATGACGTAGACTTTCCTATAAAATCAGATCCATATATACGGTGTTAGTACGTTATTGTATAGTCAATTTTGATCATGCTAGGTATTTAGTTTACAATCAGGCCGTATGTGGGTTGATTTATGAAAAATGCGTAAGCTCAATCGAAGTCTAAATGCTATGTCGCAGTAACTTCTGTATTCAGTAAATTTTGTATTTACTGGCCGATTTCAGTAAATACAGCATTTCTTAATAAGAATGGTATTTTCTTTAAACTTTCTATTTCTACGCGTAAATACCATTTTTACTGAATTCGCCTCGTGAATACTGTATTTTCTAGTAAATACTCTATTTTTAGTTAATTTTGTATTTTATGTTTAAACGAGTTTTAAACATGCTATTTGCGAATTCTTTAGCTTAGGAAATGTTACCAGTTTTAAAACCATTACATAACTTTTATTATTTTTTTCTTGATGCATCATTCGTTATGATTAATGTACATTGCATATCCGTTTTGAAACTACAGAATAATTTGTAGTTTTGTTAGCTAACTTATTTAACTCCGGGCGTTAAAACGCATGAAATATTGTTTCTGTTATCGTTTCGAAACATAGGGCGAAAAATCTGGGGGGGTTCAGTTCGATAAAAAGGGGAGAGTCACCAAAATTGCCAAAACCCCCAAATTTTCGATTTTCTGCCATTTTTGGATCTATCCGGAAATCTGGGTGAGGGGTCGCCAATATTTTGGTGAGAGGGTTTCCAACACACACCTATGTTTCTAAACGATAGGAGCAAACAAACAAATATACGCTAGTTTAGATAGCTGTCTTGGCCGCTCTTTGAACCAATAAAAACTTCTTGCTCTCTCTGCAACCGAACTAGGTGCACAACAAAAAATTGTTATCTGAGAAAAACTGAACACTTTCAAACATTAAAATAAGAAGCGGTGTTCAAGACGATAAAACATTTTAATTTTTGATAATATTCCTTAGCTGTATTACAATCTGTCAGCAGAACTTAAGAATTTGTCATGTTTGCAGAGTCAGCGAATATAAATATCACGTTGGAGGACTCAATTTAGATACAATTGGAGGCCGAGTTAAATTGGAAGACGAGCCGCACTCGCCAAAAGAATCAGAATCCTAATTAAAATAGGGTCGCGGTGGACTCAAGGGAACTTGATCACACGAGCTTTCTCTGGTGAGCTGGGGCAGAACCTCCGTGAAATTTACTTGTTGTCTGCTAGATTTGAGCTAATGCTTTCATTAGTCAATGATAAATTTTCCGCAGATAACCGAACGCGGTTCAAACATATCAGTAGGTTTCTTTTTTAAGTATTTTTCTCACAGTTTTTCTAATAGAAGAAACAATTTATTTTGAATTTGCTTCACATATTCCAGTCAATAGGACTGCCAATTTTTCAGTTATTACTGATCACGTTGCCCTCTTCCTTAACTCGATATATATCCAAAAATGAAAAATGAAACTAATAATTACTCACTAGAAAACTAATAGTGAAAGCACATAGTATACATCGACAGAGATAAAGTTACTTACATTATTGCAAAAACGTTATGCTTTATGAATAAATTTAATATATGATTTTTTCAATTTTTATAATTTTTCGTCAAAGTTTAATAGCCATACAAAGATGCCCTAGGCGTAGCCTAGCTGACTGCTTAATTACATTGGCCAACGTTGCACACTACTTTCCCAAATAATACGGTGAATAGTAAGAAACCATATAGATCTGCAGTTAATGCAGTCACTTATTCGTTTGCATCTACCATTCGTAGTGAAAATACTGAAGCTCTTCGTGTGTTAATTTAACGTCTCTTGGAAGTTACTTACATATGACGCAATGGACATTTATGCGTTTCGCTTCCGGCAACTGAATTGCAGTGGCTGTACTCTAGCTTTCTGCAATATCCACAACGTCGCATGGTGGAAAGGTTCTCGAAAAACCACTTCTGTTCCAGCTGTGCTCTGAATTCCACACGGCGTTTTTGCTATTGCATGCTCTTCGTCTGACTTTTCTTATGGATCGTTCTCTCTTTTGATGAGATTGTGTACTGCGCTGTTGTAGACTGAACTACCAGGACATTGGAAAAGTAGCTTTCGATCGATGTTGGGTTTCATGGGCTATTCATGCATTTCGTCAGGGTAGGTAGTATGCCCTTGGTTTGTAGTAGTTGTTTGTAGTTGATTATCCTCCTCCAATTTCGAAAAGTAGACAACTAATGGATTGCAGCAAACCTCGTGCTGTAATAGACATCTCCATTGGGGCGGGGGCAGAGTTTCCACCCCACCGTAAGCCCAGGCACACCTATGTACGGAGGCACCCTAAGGGCATACGTGTTTACTGGGGGAAGCGGGTACTGACGGCGCAGCCTGTGCTCCGTATTTGGAGAAATTTTTAGTTTTTGAAATAAAATGGAATAAAGAAATAACAATAAAATCGGCAGAGCCGCAGTAATGTTTTGTCAACTTTCACTATTGGTAATGTTCTCCGTTTACATTATTGTAAATGTTATTATTCCATTTCGAAAAGTCAAAACTAATTTATATTTGACTTTAAAATTATGCTGAGAGAATTTGTTGTTCTTTTGCTTTGGCGTGTTCTCATTTACTTTCAAAAAAATGAGCTTCAAAAGATTTCTATTGAAATTATTGTTGTACATAACTTTAAAAATTCTAAATTAGGAATTCAATTCTGTTACTATATAATCTTGTTTCAACTGTAAGTAGCTTAGTTCTGGAATAAAGTTTGTAGCCGCTCTGGCTTGCCATAACTGTAACATTTGGCGCCCGGGTGGGCGTCCTGTAACAGTTTAAAAATATTACATGGTTTACCGAGAAAAAATGAAACTTAGTTGCAAAACTTCCTACGCATTTCAAGCTTTTCCTTCATAAACACAATAAATATGGTCTTATGCATAAAATTTACGTGATAGATTTATCTATCTTTAAGTCTAGGAGGAAGCGGCCCCACGCCATTCCCCTTCTCAAGGAGGGCGGTAGTACCCCGATTTTAGTGCACTCCACCCTACGCACTCACCCCCGTCTGCTTGTAAAAACATCTTCGTATGCCTAACGTTTCTTTTGCATGTCCATTGTAGGTTCTCTGGAACTTGGAATGAAGTGGTATTAATGTTTAAAATAATTTCTGGCATTAGCAGTTTGAGAGTTGAAATTTTTTATTTAGTGCAATTGTACATTGCTTTCACGGTATAAATGTGGTAGGCTTGAGGTAACTTTTTAAAGCAGACTCCAGCATAAAGCCTGGCATGGTTATCAAGAATTGAAGTCTATATTTGCAATTCAGAATGCTGTCCTTTTGTCAAGAACAGATGGAGAAATCAAAATCTAATTTGAAATTGGAATAAGGAGTATCTTGCATGTATATATCTGTATGCACATATATATATATATATATATATATATATATATATATATATATATCTATATATATATATATATATGTGTGTGTGTGTATGTATGTATGTATGTATGTATGTATGTATGTATGTATAAATATATATATATAAGCATATATATGCATGTATATATGTACATATATGTATAAATATATATACATATATATAGAGAAATATATGTATACATATATGTATACAGACTGTTAGCAACAAAGCCAACTAGCTTCAATGCGCCACCCCCCTTACCAGTGCACCCTCTCTCTCTCCACACATTTGTAATTCACTGAAGTTCTCATTATTCACATATCAAAACTTTGTGCAAGTATGTAAATTAGTTTACAGATTAATTTCAGTCTCCTTCAACATCTGCGCTATGTGCTGGCTTGCATTTGTCGATTTGTTTGTTTACGTTTATGTCGGTATTTCCATTTCAATTTGCGACTTGTTTTCTATTATACCATTGTATTTGTATGAAATGGATAGCCAAACTAACTTATGATGTTCCCTATCTTGATATTACGCAGCTAGGGTCGAATCATAATGCTGCTACATTTCGGCGATTTAGGCCACCTTGGTTTCTTCTATAGTTTTGGTCCTCCTTCACTATTGGGAGAGCTGTTAAGGGGGGGGGGTCCATTTTTGGCCGATTTTTCGACCATCTCCGATTTTGCTCATTTTCACATATTTTGTTGTCCGATTGGTATATTTTAACGAGTTTTGAAATGAAGGTCGGATCTCTTACGGTTAGCGAGTAATTTCACCTCAAAGTTGATGTCAGTATGTGTTAAACATAGGAAACGGAAAAAGTGGTGATTTTTTCCGTGCGCCAGAGAAATCTCGCCAACGACAAAAAGGATCACTTCAACGTCCATCTTATATCATAAATACGATCTAGAAGGGTGATTTGTAGGAAGCAGAATTTTAATTTAGGCCTTCAAAAATTTTTAATTAATTTTTTAAGTTTGCGAACAGCCAAATTTGACTGTTTTTCAACGATGGAATTGGGGGTTAGCAACTTTGATGAAATATTCTGAAAGCTGTAAGGCCTAATTAAAAATTCTACTTCCTACAAATCACAGCTAATGACAAGACAATTCGAACGATACCAATTGATCCTGGTTAGCTCTGTCCGATTTCGAGATTTCTCTGGCGCAGAAATCTCAATTTTTAGCAAAATTTTGAATCTTCCCGTTTTTTGGCAAATAACATAGAGCTAATGGCAACACAGACCTATAAAATGTTAGACTATCTATTTGCGCACCATTATTGATGACTTTAGGTCAAGTTTGGGCACAAATGGTGCAGGATAGTGCACCCAGTTGGTCGCTGGGGTTAAATATGGGGGTCTGACAACCATAATCTCAAAAATAGCGATTTTTCAAATTTTTCGAAATATGTTAAATTTTATATCAATCGAAAGCTCTCATTGTCCTGAACACTTTTTCTTCTTGGACTATTGCCCGAAAATGCACCAAATTCAAGTTATCGGCCGTTAAATGATTTTCGTTTTCAAGGCTTTCCAGCGCCGGTGCTACTCCCTAAAATCACAAAATAAAGTAATAAAGAAAAGTTTTCCCATTAAAACCTACCCTAACTTCTTTGTTTGCATCAGATAACAAACATACAACCGAATGAAGCTCCATTCTCAAGGAAGTTCAGGTGTAAAGTGCCTTTATTTGCCGCGGCACTGCCGTTTTCACTTGTTTTCAAATTGCATGCGATTAATAGCAGGTTACTAGTTAAGTACTGAACGAAACTACTCGAAATTGAAACTCGATATGCAGGACATATGTGACAAAATTTTGTGTGAAAATGAGCAAAATCCGTGACCATAAAATTTTTCATGGTGGACCCCCCCTTAAGTCTTCCCATCTTCATTTTTCCTGCAGTAAAATTAGTTGTCGTGTAGTATAAGTCAGACCCGTAAAAATTTTACTAAAATGTGTCATTCGACCAGTGATTCGACCTACGAGTTTCCTCGGCAGCCACGACCTTGTTGACCTATAGTAGACATGTTTTGAAAATCTGTGGCTCATTCATTTCTACAACTCGTGCTTTTTTTCTTCGGGGTCGCCACGATGCGTTTTGAATTCTCCCCTCAACCTCTCAATCTCACTCGTGCCAGCCAGCCCCAACTTTTCGGCTTCCACCCACTCACTTTGACATGCATTGAAATTGACAAATTCATTTATAGCCGCAATTTTTTTAAAATAAAATCATTTTTTAGTGCTCAATCTACATTTTTAGCACTTCTTATCGTTGTTATAGCAGCGTATTTATAAAACAGGCTGACTTTACTAAATTTCTGAGATTACAAACCACTGTAGATCCACCACTTCTGAGTTCCCCCTCCTACTCCCCCACTGTTTTCACATAGAAAAAGCTGAGTCAACTTGTCAACCCATTCGATGTGATCCTTTTACCAGACGAACAATATTTTGTCTCAATGTCCTACGCATATTGTATCTTTATTGCAGATCCTAATGATTTGACGAAGCCGTTGCCTCATTAATATTTTGATGGCGCTGTTCAAGAAAGAAATTCAAAGGAAAAGCGAATCTGTAAGCCCTTGATAGTGTATGCAATATGAAATATACTTATTGTAAGGTGTTCCATATGTATGTTATGTTAATAAAAATATATTTATTCTATTATTCTACGCAACAACATGCTATATATACATATTCTTTTGAATACGCCGACACATATGCTAAACATTTTCCAGAAAGATGGTGCAAGATTTAACGCATTCGTATGAATACGTTCAGGCTGAACGCCTTCGTATAAAAACGTTCAGATATATTTTCAAAAAATGGTATGTGGTTAGCTGGAAAGCGTTGTTTCTGCACAACTTCCGAGAGCCGCTCGTCTCTTTCGGAGTTGTGTAGGAGAAGCATTCCAGTTGATTGCGAGCTTAATTTCGAGTTTAAACTTTCGAAGTTAATTTCGAGTTTAATCTCTCCCACTGAAGGAATGGTATCGATCATCGATCTAAATTTATTCCATTTAACTAATTTTCAAGTCAATTTCATTTGCAATTTCCATAATTCGACAACAAATCAATTAATTTGCAATACGTTGCAACTGGGATTGTTTTGTTTTATGGGTTTTTAGATCGTTTTCCGTTTTCCTAGGATCTGGTGGCCCAACTGATGGCGTTGCTGGAGAACGCCGGGTCAAGGGCGCCGTTATCTTCTATTGTCCGGAGTTCAAAACTGATGATTATCGTTGATCGCGGCAGCTTCTGCTACGGCAGCATCATCGTCATCAGCACCACTGTCTGCCTCTTCCGCTGAAGGAATGCTATCGATCATCGATCTAAATTTAATTCATTAATTAATTTACAAAAAACTTTCATTTGCAAACTCCATAATTCGACAACAAATCAATTAATTTGCATTATGTTGTAACTGGGATTGTCTTGTTTTTTGCATTTTTAGATCGTTTTCCGTTTTCTGGGGATCTGGTGGCCCAACTGATGGTGTTGCCAGGGTCAAGGGTGCTGTTATTATCTATTGTCCGGAGTTCAAGACTGATGATTAAATTGATCCCTGCATGGCGAAAACTATCCAAGTTGAAGTAAGCTGCTTAAAATTTTTCAAAATTGCTTCAGAATTCTTTACTTTGGGAACAATGATTTTGATGTTCTGATTTGTGTACTTGTTTGCTGAGTTTTTGTTGGTTCTGTTTCATTAAAAGGTAGGAAGCATACAGGTCCGGCTTCATGTAGATAGCAAATGAAGTCTTGCTGGTCCCCACAGAGGAAGGCCCACCAGGGTGAAGTCTGAAAGGAGGAGGTGGTTGGCCTCTTGAGGTTGTCACTGCAAAGGAGGGAGGAGCGCCGAAAGGTAGAGAAGGTAGTCCGCAAATTCCTTCCCTACGTCAAAGACTTTGAAATTTCCACTGACCGCAACGGCATTGGCACTCTCTCCGTTGCCCCTCAATTTTTCTGCAATCCCACAGGATAATACTAACTGAACAGAAGAGAGGTTATGCGGGTAGCGGGAATCACCACCGCCTTTGAACGTTGGGGAAGCAGTGGCACCTTTTTCGGCGCTCGCTATGAAGACTGTTGGCTGATGTCCTTGAATTATTGCCACAATGCCAGTGGTTAGTTTTCTGTTTTCTGTTGACTGACTCTCTTTTATGGCTTTCCTTAATTAACCATTCTCTTTAAAATATACTAAAGTTAGTATATTTGATATTAAAGTTAAAATTTAACTCTAATGAGTTGTTTTACTTTAGAGGCCATTTTGAAGGTCTGGTATATTGTGCCAGACTTTCACAGCGTGGCCATGCTGATGCTGCACCCTTCAATGCTGCCCTTCAGTGTGCAAGAACGCGATCTGGCAGAGCAGGAAACTTTTTCCAACATTGGACCTGTTGGGGTAGGAAGGGATCCGCTTCTACCGACTGGAGCAGCGTGTGGGAGATCTGCTGGTCACATTTGCCAGTGCCCCTCACTTTGGGTCAACACTGCCACCAACTCCCACACGGTTGGTAATGTCCCTTTTGCGGAGTTTGCCGAGGAAATGGCCATCCTTCAACAAATCATGTGTAGGATGCGTCAGGAATGTGTCCTGTGGACGAACTGCACGGAATCGTGTGGCGATGATGATAAACACTACAAGATTCAGCTGGGGTAATCTACGTCTGGATATATAATGTATTTATATTCATTTATTTAATTCATTTATTATATATTTATTCTCATTGTTAGTCGCGTAAGTAGCGTTCATTCTAATGTTATGGTTTGTTTTGCTAATTAATTAATTAATGATTTCAGGTGTGGTCGGACGCCCACAACTTGGTTTACGGCAAAAACAAGACCGCCACGAAAATTGGCGGATCACATACAAAAGGTGAAGGCGTTTCTTGCCGCAACAGAGTTGCCCCCCCTTCTGCTCTGCCATAGCCTGCTGCTGGAGGAAAACGCAAAACTGAAAAAGGATCTGGCCAGTCCAAAAGAAGAAGGCGAAGAAATTGAAATATTCCAAAATTCTTGTGTCAAAGTTGGCACAGGTGCCATGGTGAACAATAGTTGAACAGTACCTAGAGCTCAACTAACAGTGCTCAATCGTTTTCCCATTGCTGTTTTTTACACTCTCATTGGTCCAAAGTTTCCGCCTGATTCACTTAAGCCGCCCTAGAGCACTTTCCAAAAGTCTTGTGCCAAAGTTGGCACAGTGTCAGAGTGAACCCTGGTTGGATCAGGCCTAGAGCTCAACTAACAGTGTCCGTTCGTGTTCTCATTGCTTGTTTTACACTCTCCTTTGTCCAAACTTGTCGACAAGAGCTTCTAAGCAATTTTTCACTTTGTTAAAAATTCCTGCGCCAAAGTTGGCACACATGAACTGTTTGAAAACAAGGTGGGCATGGCTATTAAGAAGGTATGACTAAAGACCCTGTGTTCCCGCTGCTGTTTTACATTATTCTAGCTTTGTCTAGCTTATCTGGTTGATTTGTTTAAAAATTGGAGCTTACTTTAATCCCGTTTCCTACACAAATTCACTTTGTGCAAAAGTTGGCACAGGTGAACACGGGTGAACATGCGTGAACATGGACTCTTCTTGAGATGGTCCGTGAATAAAATTAAAGACGAAAATTTCGTTTGTGCCAGCTATGGCACAGGTTTGTTCAAATGTTCGCCCATATTCACCCTAGAATGACTTCTGATGACCTCTGTTAGGTATCGACTAAATCGGCCCTATAGATTTTTTATATAACTATTTCTTTGTGATGTTTCATTTGTTTTCCCAGTAAATACATGATGTTATAGTTATATAAAACAGAGTAAGCTTCGGGTCGGGACACTGATTCAAGGTTTAAAACGCTATTTCCCTTTTTAATAATAAATTAAGATGTAGACCCGAACCCCGACCCAGATGCCTACCCTGATGTAGGACCCGATCTGATTGGGAGCAAACGTTGTACCTATGAGTAACAAGTATTACAAAGAGTACATAAGAGAGAACATGTGACAGATAGTAGGTTAAGTAAACTTAGCCACTACTTGCATTATGTTGACATCTCTGAATTAAATCATGTATGGATCATATTATGATGCTCTTGATACATTATAGTATTTACTCGATCGTATTATCTTAATACTGGAATAATAGTTCTTGTATTATCAATCTTATCATTAGTCGAATAAAATAGAACAATGTTTATTCATTATTGGGAATCCGCTGGCGTGGCATGGCATTTCGCTGAAATAACACGATTCTAACTAGCAAAGGCATAGCAGAACAAATTCCACGGATTTCTATCTAGCATTAATTTTGTTTTGCTGGCTGGGACTAATAAGAATACGTTCCCCGAAATTTTGCTTGCCTGGCTGGAAACACGCAGTCGGGGCTAAGGCTGCAAACGTTTCCTAAGAAATGAGCTTACTAATTTTCATGTGGCTATTCTGCGGAAACTAGCCATAATCTTGTACTCAATTTTTTTGATAGACGCATAGCTGAAATAAAAAGCAACAACAAATGTTATTGACATTACGACAATTTAACAAAACATTTATTTGTTTATCCATAACATTTCTTTGTCAAATATCTGTTCTGAAATTTGGACAAGTTACAAACTTGTTTACAACTTCCCTTGATTGTAGACAAGTTTCAAACTTGTCAATGCTATTTTTAGAATTTTGTGACGTTTTATGTTACGAAAGTACCACAAATTAATTGGAGCAAAAACCATAACAGAATCGTGATCCGAAAATTGAAATAAAATATCATTCATACAATCGTCATTAAAATACCCACAAGTTAAAATCTAAGAACAGCAGTGTTTAAGGAAAATATTAATGAAGATTTCATTTTGTCTTCTATAATCCTAGAGCAATGCTGCCTGTAAAAGTGCATTTCCTAAAATTAAAGAAACGCTGATCGTTTAGAAATCAAGACAACTTATTCAAACAAGCATGTAGTGGACTGTTACTAACATCATTCCGCCCCCAGTACTCCTATGTGTGCGAACTCCGACTGCAGTTATAGAGGTTTATGTGCTACTAACATTATTGTGCCACCAGAACAAATCTGGTGGCGAGCTTCAGCTTGTCTAAAGCTTCGTGGGGAGAGTGGTATTTATATAAATTAACTGTACGAACTAATTGTGGTTTATTTTAGATTACACTTGTACACTTATTTTTTAAAACACCGATTACCAATAAAGATAGATCATCCAAGACAGCGTAAAGGTTACTTACCGAACCTACAGGAAATAATGTTGCGTTTATCAATAATAATCCGGTTAACCAATTAAAAAACCTATAGTAAGACATCATCGGAAAAAAGATATCACCGTCGAGATAGCCAGTCCTCCTAATCCATTTGCCCATACACAGTTTTGTGGCAACGTTTACATAGCGGACAATCATAGCGGAAAGTGTGGCTTGGCAAAAATTCAACAGATTAGATAAGCACGGTCGAGTAACCTTTCCACAAAATTTTAGTATATAAGGCAAAGCCCACAGAACCTTTGGCATTCGGCTCCAGTCTCTCAAAATTCTCTCAGTCCGATCTTCCAGTGTCACGACTGTCCTACAATCGTCTTGCTTTTGACCTTTAAACTGGGACAATTTCTATTCTCTATTTCAACTCAGTCAATTGTTAAGGTAATTGCTTCACAAACTTGAATTAGAAAATTAGCATTAGTCCTTTATAAAATAAAGTTAAATAATTTAAATAAATTTAAATATAAAGAAATAAAAAGTTTAGGTTAACTAACATGTTATATTGTGTAATTCTATTTTGTCTCACTGATATAAACCAGTACTTCTATTTTACATCAAAGAAGCCAAATTCCGGTAACAGCAGTAACCTTCGTCAAACGGAACCGTTGTAGGCGTCCCCGTTACAACAAACGCTAATTTACAAAAATCAAGATTTTAAGTTGATCTTCCAGAGCGAATGTATTCAATACCGGACAAGATTTTAACAGACGATGGCTTTGGTAGTTGTCGGTAGTATTACCGCTGCCATCGCAGTCAAGAACAGCAACATTTTTACAAAATGTTTTCAAATTGTCGTCTATCAAATTTTGAATTTTCTTCTCTTCGGTGCTTTCCAAATAATCCCGATGTCAGAGGAAATTCCAACGGTAGGGTCAATAACACCGCCACATCCACCACAATTCCTCCACCGGAACCATGACCACCACCACCACCACCTCCACTAATAGCACCAAGCTCACCAGCAGTACCAAAACCACCAGTTTCACAATCACAAAAACCTGTGCCTAGCGAGGACCCACCCGAAAAACCGTTCGTAATTTCCAAAGGAAATACTGTATCAGCGACACCATTTAAGATCAAGGTCTGGGGTGGTCCGTTGCCCACAAACCGCTTTACCACTACCGCATTAGGAGACGCCCCATTCAGCTCAGGTTCGATTCTGCACCAGTGGATTATTGCCGCTAAGGAACCCAATAGATGGGAGAATGTTCCCTGTTCCCTGTACTTTCGGTTACTGTCGTAGTTTCGGCTTTCTCCGCCGATTCGTAAATAATCAACCGTGCGTCACTTTCATTATCATAGTCCTTCGAGTCTTCCCTCTCTTCTTCAGTTTTCTGTTTCTGATTGTTATTCAGCAAATATGCCAGGAGAGGAAACTTATTCGCCATCACATTTTAATTTTCAGCTTCAGAGTGACTGGGATTTTCATAAATTTCACGTGTGAGAGTGTCAACCACTTTCTGAAATTCTTGTTAAGCCCTAAGTAGCATGTATTTTTTACTAGCCATGTACTGGTTTTCTTTCTCTTTCTCCCAAGCTTTAGTCTTTATCGCAACATATGGAGATACAGCCGGTGGTGGTGGTGATAGTGGATTTAGCTTGCTTTCAGATCTGCAACAAGATATGATGACCTAATACACTCATAACCATTAACTAGTATCATAGATGCCAAACAAAATCTCAACTCACTCACAAGTTGATCATAAAGTCTTGATTTCAATAGATGTTTAATGTTTATTTGAAGTGTATATAACGTAGATTTGTATAACCCAACAGAAACAAGGTCCGGTTCTCCGTTTCTCCGCCGAACGTGAGCCGACCCTTAGTATTTTAAAGTCCTAAATAATTATTAAGTTTTTTAGAAGGGCCCAGCATCAGCGGCACACAAAGTCGCCATTACGTTGCTGCTCTCCGCAGACCGTTTAAAATCGGACAAGAAGCGGAGAAGCGAAGGTCAAGGACAGAAACATGACCCCCCATGCCTGTTAGATGTACGGTTATTGCAGTAGCGCCCAGGTCAGCAAGGGTTGTAAATCCAAACATTGCTGGCCCCCGCATGTCAATCCCACTAGGATGGGAGGATTTCGGAAAGTTTCGCCAAATTTCATCTTGATTTACGCCGCCAAGCAACAATATGTGCCCAAAAGGAATCACCACCTTAAGTGTTGATATTAAAATGCCTGAGCCGTTACAGCCTCGGCAAATTGGCATGAATCACTGCAATTTAAAGTGGAAAAGTTAACAATAGGGACAGGAAGACGTTCCCCCCATTCCTGCCGCTGAACCCAAGCAGCCCTATGGTTCAAAGAAAAGAAACTATTATCTCCTTAAATTAATCGTTGTAAGAAAATAACCCTTTTTCTGAATCTTTGTAATCCAGTGAGTTCCAGTGATACAGCAAGGTAGTAGGCTATTCTTCCTCATTTCAATAGATTCTTATCTGAAACAAAAACAAAATTAGTGAATTTATTCCAATGTCTACTTTTACGCAGCCGCTCGCTGCAAGTGTGCGATGAGATCGACGTTTTTTAGGTTTTTTGATGACAGTCATTTGACTGGTTTTCAACATCGTTCTTACAATACAAAATACCCAACAGTGCAGGTATTTTTCAACAAATCTTACAAAACAAGTATTACACCCGTCAGACAAAAACGACAAATTTTGAACTTTTCAAATTTTCACAGTTTAAATCAAGGGAAAGCTGTCAATGTGCAGGAAATACTATTTCTGCTTACACTGTGGTTCGCCAAATTCGAAATAACTGATGTTAAACGCTTGTGTTGTGAAGGTGCAAATGGGGTACGGTGTTGTTTTTTTAAATTGTTAAACAACGCCCCCACCACCCACCATATCCATAATGCCCATGAAATTGTTTGTTCAGTTCACTTTTCACACGTTTAACCGAATAAAGCTCGAAATAACCCGTTCGCTGCAACACGCGCATTTTCGGTCATGTTTTCATTACCCATTTGTCCATCGTTTTCAAGTTTAACATAGTTAGTGGTAGATCAGCATTCGTGGAGAAGTGAACCGATTTATTCCAAAGTTAAAGTTGCTCATGACATGTATGTATGGCTAACTTACGTGTGAAAGTGAAAGAAATCCCAGAATTTGTTTATAAGATAGACCCACTTAACTTTATAATACTGTTTTGATTCTGATGATGATGATTTTAGTCAACTAGCTTATTTTATGAAAGTAAAATGAAAATTGAGTTAAAGTCTTTCCAAAGCTGTTTAAATTCTGTCACTGAAACTAAGCTTCCACTAGAACTTGAGTTGAAATAATTTCTGCTAAAATTAGTTTTAGTAGATCTTAGTATATAAATAACTTACTTCTATGATTTGATACGAAGCAAAGAATATGCAATTTCGTCCACTTTAGGCATACTGTAGCTTTTCTTCAACAAAGACTGATGGATAGGCAGAGACTTGTGAGCTTAAGGTGCTGGTTTCCTTTCGGGTATTTTTGACTCAATCGGCTTTAATCCTTTACGTAAATAGCTAAAACTTACGAAATAACCTATTTCCGTGATCTTTAACATTGTGGGACCAGTCCCGGATTTTTATGCCAAAAGATAAGAAAGTTTCGGTTTTGGCCTCAGGCTTCCAGTAGGTAGACCAGACATCGGATTGGTTATTATATTATGGCTGGAAAGAGGGCACAAAATAAACATTTTTTTACAACCTTAGTTTAAAATACATCTAATGTTTAAAACATTAGTGGTACGTAAAAAGTAATCAGTTGTTACACTGATTGAAAAAAAAACAAACGGGTGTCGTTTAAAAAGTTTAGCGGAGTTTTTGAAAGACCTTCATTCAAAGCTGTGCAAGTGAACGGCTGAAAATACTAATAAAAACCTGCAAAAGATGTCAACACTCTCGGAAATAAATTACGTTGCTTTTAAAAGACTTGACTGCAAAACAGAACTTAAGACACTGTTGTTGTAATGACAGAGGACACATAAATCTGGTTACTAATTGTAACGCATGCAGGTAAACTGATGCAAACATTCTGGGCATTGCTAACTTAGTTGTGTTTCGTAGAAATCATTGGCGCATACTTCCCGAATTAGAGATCCCATCCCATTTGCCGGAATGACCAACCAACAACGGAAAGCTGTAAACTGGGCCCTGTATAGGAGAGGGGGCAGCCTGGTCTACAGCCGTCGAATCGACTACTGCCAACAACTGGGGGGGGGGGGCGCTGTTATTGACACTCTGTGTGACCAGGTGATTACTAAGAGGATGGCCCAGGCAAAGATTCTCCGAGAGTGGTTCCGT
Organism: Trissonchulus latispiculum; assembly: GCA_030248195.1. Classification (NCBI taxonomy): domain Eukaryota; kingdom Metazoa; phylum Nematoda; class Enoplea; order Enoplida; family Ironidae; genus Trissonchulus; species Trissonchulus latispiculum. The sequence continues at coordinate 44,098 of JASAND010031254.1, forward strand.
TCCTACGACGTAATTATTCCTGTGGTAGACGGAGAGGAATTGTCCATGCCTGTATAACACCCATGCCGGATGCGGTCCCGTTTGTGCGCTGAGAGGAGCACGTTTACTGCTCCCTGCTAACAGAGCCATTCAGATGAAAACTTTTTGGAGAACTATTTTCAGGGACATTTTTATTGCACTTGTACTTGTAGCAATGAGAATAAATCTAAAGTCTGACCAAAAAATGTAGGGAGCGAAATTGTTTTGTTTATACTGAACTACCGGTACATTTTTGCTGCAGCAATGTATATATTTTCTGAACCGTCATGGCAAGAACTTTCTTTTGGTTGAGAAAAATTTTTTTAAAAATTAAAATTCATCAAAAGAAGCCGATTTTTTAAGTTTTGAAAGACCAGTAGAAGCAAGGAACTAGCCGATCGGTGGAAAATTAGCCCATGTCACAAACATATGGAATCCCGAATATCAGCTGATTTCGTCAAAAATTGCGATAGTTATTCAATTTTTTCGATTTTAAAAATCCTTTGATCTTTGCCGCTTTTCCAACTTTGACTGGCTATTACTCGCGACTCATTCAATGCAAAAAATTTTTAATTAGATTTTCAGGACCGCTTACGTGTCAGCTTTCATGTGATATATGTGGTTTTTCAAAATTTGAAAATCAATTTTTTCGAAAAATACCACTTTTTGACCCAAAATTTCGACAATGCGAATCCAGCAAAAGTGGGTAAATATAACATTATCATAAAGTTTAATCTGAGCTGAATCCAAAGATATAAAGTTTTCATGGCTACGACTTATATTGCATCCGCAACGAATTTTTAAACAATTTCCCTTTTTAGCCGGTTTTTGGCTAGTTTACACTATTTGCGGCAAATCAATGCACAATATAGCACAACTTGTCAGAAATCAGCTGAAATAGGAAATTGTTTAAAAATTCGTTGCTGTTACAATTTAAGCCGTAGCCACAAAACCTTTATATCGTTGGATTCAGCTCAGATTAAACTTTATGGTAATGTTATTTTTACCCACTTTTGCTGGATTCGCATTGTCGAAATTTTGGGTCAAAAAGTGGTATTTTTCGAAAAAATCGATTTTCAAATTTTGAAAAACCACATATATCACATGAAAGCTGACAAGTAAGCGGTCCTGAAAATCCAATTAAAAAATTTTTGCATTGAGTGAGTCGCGAGTAATGGCCAGTCAAAGTTGGAAAAGCGGCAAAGATCAAAGGATTTTAAAAATCGAAAAAATTGAATAACTATCGCAATTTTTGACGAAACCAGCTGATATTCGGGATTCAATATGTCTGGGGCATGGGCTAATTTTCCACCGAACGGCTAGTTCCTGATTTCTACTGATCTCTCAAAACTTAAAAAATCGGCTTCTTTTGAAAAATTTTAATTTTTAAAAAAAATTTTTTCAACCAAAAGAAAGATCATGCCAAGACGATTCAGAAAATATATACATTGCTGCAGCAAAAATGTACCGGTAGTTCAGTATAAACAAAACAATTTCGCTCCCTACATTTTTTGGTCAGACTTTAGTTTTTCTTGTTTAGATGTCTTATCAAATGTTGGCCAACAAAAGTAGATCTTGTTCAAACAGGCTGAAAGCTCCAAGAAAGTCAGAAGTGAATAGTATCTTAGCTCCGCAGTGAAACTTGTTCGAATTGTGCCAAAGCTACCATTTTTATGATTTTCACATTTTTCGCTAATTTATATCTTGTGCTTATTATTCACTAGAAAGTCACCACAATTGGCAAACAAGGCTCTCTATGCCTGCCCAATAATGTGGTAAAAGCACATGCTTCAAGGCTTATGTGTCAAATAGTCAATTTTTTAATTTCCAAAGTATATGATTGGGTATCGTTCGGTAGCCAATGATGAGCTGAAGAACTTTTCAATCGAACTATGTGTCTGAAATCTAGTATTTGCAAATTAATGTATGAGGTCGCTGTTAGCTGAAAGAGGTTCAATTCACAATTTTGCTGCCGTTCTGTCTCCACTCTCCACATGACCTAGAAAGGCAAATCGCAGAGATTTTCAAGTTTCCAACTTTTAACCTTTAAACATTTACTAGGAATAGCTTTTATTAATAAAAGCTATTCCTAGTGTGAAGTTTGGTCCTATGTGTTGTATAATTCTTGAAATAACCGGACTTCGTATAATTTGGAAAACTAGGTGCGGGTTCGGGTCCAAGGTGTGTGATGCTAAAAACGTTACGTTGCGTTTGCTCCTCAACTTAAGAAAAGTTACAAAGTGAACTTTACTGTAAACGAGATTAAAATCGTATAGAAACCAAACAAACGGTTAGGCAAAACTGACGTGAATTGTCACAAATTAATCAATACAAGAAATAAAATTCAAAGGGTGAAAAACATGTCAAAGCATAGTGTATGCTAATGGCGGATTCCACTCACTAGCCGACTCCAACCCCCAACTTCAACTGCCAAAACTAGTTCTCAACAGAGACTTATATAGTGCGAACTAATCGATAAAGCCAACCCTACACATCAGTTGAAAATGATTGATTATTCCATCTGTCAAGAATACAAATTCTAACATCTGTTGCTTGAAAGAATAACTCTTCAGTTAAATTACGTCACAATACTACAGTATGACTACTTTTCGACATGTATTGTCAACTTCCAAGCAAACCCAGACCATTGCAGAGTTACCGTAGGTATATTATAGAATTACTGTAGGAATACTGCACAATCCCATAGATTACTGTAATTTTGGCCTCCCAGGCCCAGGCCTAACATCTGACAAACCGATATTCCACACTAGTAAAGCAATACAAAGTGCCCCCTTAAAATTCTAAATCTTGCAGTTCATATTTTAGTAAGACACAAATACACAATCGCATTTTTCATAGTATTCAAGCAGCCTTGGTCTGTTTAGCTCGCTTGCTGGCTGCATTTTCTGGCACCGCTTCGCCAGAGGTGTCACTCGAAGAACCGGCCTCCGACTTTTCCTCTTTCACACTGGCCAAATCGGCGATACGGCTTTTCGCCAGAGCAGACTTCCCGTATTGTGATGATACTTCATCCTTGCCTGTGATTGACTGGGTTCGTTTAGATTCCGACATGTTGGTCAGTTTAGTGCTTGTCCGCTTCGATTTATCTGGTGGTATAACCACTACCTTGGGCGGAATAGGGCTAGCTTTCGGCTGTTTCGTGGTATCGGCTTTTATACCCTTCGTCCTTTTAACTGTATCCGTGGTAGTGGTTGACTTTTCCTTCACTGCAGGTGTTTTTGACGGCATCTGTATTCCTTTTTGAGCAAGATTGGAAGTTTTCGGATTCTTTCGAATATTGGATTTCTCAGCCTCTGACTTCCACCTGACCTTCGGCTGGTTGCTTTTGCTGGTTCGACGAGTTTCAGATACAACCGTCTGTGCGATGTACTCCGAGTCTTTATCCGGTGCTAACTGTCTTCTTTTCCAAACCACAAATACGCAGAATCCCACAGCAATCACTGCGATAGCAGACACTATGCTGAGGGCGATAATATGTGTTTTGCCCAACGCTGAGGAATTCTTTGATTTAGCAGCTGAAAACAAATTTGAGACTGAAATTACTGAAAAGTGAAAAGTGAAAAGTGAAACACTTTTGCTGCCGGAGCGACTCTGATATTGTGCTGTCTATTTTAGGCTCTATTCGTGGGCATCCAACGTAGAATAGTGTAGATGCAGATTAAGTCCAAATAAATCTGAGACTGAAATTACTGAAAAGTGAAACACTTTTGCTGCCGGCGCGACTCTGATATTGTTCTGTCTATTTTAGGCTCTATTCGAGGGCATCCAATGTAGATTAGTGTAGATGCAGATTAAGTCCAAATAAATCTCAGACTGAAATTACTGAAAAGTGAAACACTTTTGCTGCCGGAGCGACTCTGATGTTCTGTCTATTTTGGGCTCTATTCGTGGGCATCCAACGTAGAATAGTGTAGATGCAGATTAAGTCCAAATAAATCTGAGACTGAAATTACTGAAAAGTGAAACACTTTTGCTGCCGGAGCGACTCTGATATTGTTCTGTCTATTTTAGGCTCTATTCGAGGGCATCCAATGTAGATTAGTGTAGATGCAGATTAAGTTCAAAATGAACCAAAATTGTTTGGCGCATCACTATGTTTCAGTCACTGAAACTGAAACTGAACCTAGGTTTCAGTTTCAGTCATTGAAACTGAAACTGAAACTATTTTGAGAAGAGACCTGAAACTGAAACTGAAAATGAAACATTTTTAGGCTGCCGACTGAAACTGAAAATGACACTGAAACTACATTGGACTGAAACTCGGACTGAAACTAGTTTCAGTCTTTCCTTAAATCTTAAAATTTTTAAGGATTTGAGCTTCGATTCTGCTAACATTGCTGTAAGAGAGTCTGACTAAACATTAAATTTTGTTTTATATTAATTCAGAGAGCTGGAAACCGTTCTTTTTAAAGCGAACTGGAACTGAAACTGAAACTCCAACTGAAACTAAAACTGAAACTGAAATTATTTTACGTTGCCGACTGAAACTTAAACTGAAACTGAAACTGTTTTGATCCGCCGACTGAAACTGAAACTAAAACTGAAATTATTTCGGACCGCCGACTGAAACTGAAACTGAAACTGAAACTAAAATCGGCTACTGAAACAAAACTAATCACAGCAACTGTGTCTTGAACAGTCACCGAGTGCTTCAACCGAATGCTGGTAGGATCAAGGGTAAAGTGCAGAAACTGGAGTCAGATATCATGTGCCATTGAAACAGGAGGCAGGACAGAGCAGGGAAATGTGGAATTCAACGTTTCAATTTTTTAGAAGTTAAGTTGTAAAATGTTGTGAAAATGAACGGATGGAGATCGAGATATACAGTTTGGAGTTAGACTCTACCGAGCCATCAGAGGAATTTATGTATCAGTCTAATCAATCTTTCCATGACTGAATCCCAAACAACACGACTTTCTGATAAGGTTAAGGATAAAATAATCTTTAACACAACTTAGCACATTGTGACAATTGTCTTAACACCATTATTCTTACCTTCAACACTGCTACTTTGATTCAGAGTTGTGCTTTGGATTGATTGCGTTGGTTGGGCTGTCCATGACTTTGTTCGATGGCTGAAGGTTTTTGAGCTATCTGATTTGTCAGTGGATAGTGGTAAAATGGTTTGATTAGAGGCATTTTTCATGGCACTTGTTGTCGATGAAAAATTTAGAAAAGCGGTCGTAGAATTAGAATTTATTGCTGTCATTGTTGAGCTTATGTTCCCAACATCATTTGTTGCATTGTAAGTTGTATTCGTAATTTCTCTGCTTGAACTCGTTGCCAGAGAGGCAGCAGCAATCGAAGTGTTAGTAGTATCCGAGGCAGTCAAGGTCACCTGGTTCACAAACACAGCTTCATAATTACTACACAAGTATTATCAGTTTTTAACTGCAATGGTGATCAGGCGCCTTTAGGGTCAAAGCTCCAGCGAAGCTGACCTTGACCCTGAACCTTCTTGTCAGTCCCTTCGTGTGTTTCGCAGATTAACCGATTGTGTAGATCAGAAAGTTAACAGAGAGTCTTTAAAAAAGGAAAACAGATGGTTTGGTTGTAGGAAATAAGTATACGGAATTAAAATTCAACATAGACTTCTTTAAATGTTGTGAATTTAATGCCGCAAAAGTTGAAATGTAGTAATTAATTGCAGTTTGGTTGTTCTTGCAAATGGCCAGGCCCGACCAATTCGCAAGCTTTTCTGTGTACAGTATAGTTCTGCATAATTCTGTATACAGTTTGCTATAATTTAATAAACATGACCTGGAATGATACATGTAGGACTAGGCTTTTTAGCCGTTTTATCGTTTTTGCTATTTTGGCATCATTTCGTCTATTATATACTTACCACTACAGTTTCTGTCGTAGCTATGGTTGGTATGCTACTGGCTGGAGTAACCGCGCACGAATTGAAACAGTGGTCCCAATCCCCGGTCTCTGAAGTGTGACACCACGGTCCGCCAGGATCATTGGAAGGGTTTCGGCAATATGAGTGGCTGCCCAAATGATTACCATTGGAAACATTGCCGAGAACGCGAATGTTACTGTACCAGGGGTAACATGTTTTTCCGGTTACAGTTTTACTTTTATCTCCTTTGTAAATGTCGCGATATCTGCATCTGGACAAGTTTTTGTGCCAGCACTGCTTGGCTTCATTAAAACAGTCCGTTATATTCCCTAAAGTATGAAAAGAACATTTAAACATTGTTGCATAAACAACGTAACGTTGAGAGTTTTAGCAGAATTGTTGTAATTTTGGAAAGATCAGGAGAATACAGCATGGACTGCAGAGACTTCACTCTTGCCCGTAAGCCCTTACCGGCCCGTCCCGCCGGGCAGGGCCTAAGGTGAAACGGGCCGTACCATGCCGATGTAGGAAAATGTTTGGGTGGGGCCCCGGCTGCCGGGCCGAGTACTAGGGAGGGCCGGGCTCGGGCCGGCCTGGTATTTTACTTTGGCGGTTTTGTCTTAGCTTTGGCAGCTTATATTAGAAATTTTAATTTTTCAAAAATTAATTTTGAATTTTTCTTTTAGCTCACTCTTACTTAATTATTTTTGTTTTAGAGAACAGTAAAAAATTATTAGTCGGACCTACAGTTAAGTTGGAGCTGGCCAGTCCGCGTATTTATAAAATGTACACTTGATTTGCCGAGCAAGAAAGTGAACAACGATTTCGCGCACCCTAAGAAAGTGTACACAGTTTCCGCGATAAGCATAGCATGCAGAAAGTTATAGATAAAATATGTTTCTAAATGTACTATTACTGGGCAATAAAGAGACCAAATACACGTTTAGAAATTAGATTTTTTATTTCACTGATACTATCGAAATTTCTGATTTATCATTTGACGGAAATGCGCTGTCATCGGAGCGTTTATTGATTCGAGGTGTATCTTGCTTAATGCGAACTTCAAGTTCTACCGCACCCAAGCAGCACCGGCGGAAACAAGATCACCCTTAAAAGCGGTAATATTCCGCTGTTGAGCTAATGAGATATCATAGACAAAAGATTTCCATTATATTTAGTCCGCCATCTAATCCAACGTTTAAGTTGAGACAGATTCCTTAGACAGTAGGTCTTTAAACTTGGGTCCACAAGAGAAAATAGACACTATTTCTTTTGAAACTTTCTAAGGTTTGATGTTGCTAAGGTTTTGAGCAAAGTCTTCACAATCCAAATTCTATGATAGCTCAAATAAAGCTCAGAATCTTCTCTATAACATAATACCTGAACAAATAAAGGGGACTACATGTCTGTGTATCTCAGACATAGCCTTCTTTATAATATTAAAAAATTCTTATCCAAGTGCTAATCGATCTCGGGTTATTGCGGTGCTGGGCGAACCCCTACACCGTTTCAACTGGTCCTGTAAAGGTTGCTAACGTCACTCTCAATACCAGGTTTTCATAAAACTAAATTCAAAACTAAATCGGGCCAAGATCAGGAGTAGTATAGAAAGGTAAAATGGTGTATAATTGGGAGGAGGAGGATCCCTGAGGGAGGAGCTGAGGATCCCCTGGGCTAAATTTCAAAGTTGTCCATTTTCGCGCGAAAAACTTTATCTAGGGTGTTTTCGGGGTCGGAGATTTCAAAAATGACCTTACCTTAGTTATATTTGTTAACCTCTGTGCTGTAGTTGACCCATGACCGGAACCATGGCCGACCAAAGGTCAAATTCCAAAGTTGACCATTTTGGCCCGGAAAACTTTATCTAGGGCGTTTCCTGGGTCGGGGAATCCAAAAATGACCTTAGTTTTGCTCTAATGATTAACCTTCGTGCTGACCCATGCCCGGAATCATGGTCGACCAAAGGTCAAATTTCAAAATTGTCCATTTTCGTCTGGAAAACTTTATCTAGGGGGTTTTCGAGGCCGTAGAATTCAAAAATGAGCTTAGATTTTTGCTAGGAGCTAAGCTCCGTGCTGTGTTGCGTGCTGTACATGTCCGGTCGACCCAAGGTCAAATTTCAAAGTTGTCCATTTTCGTCCGGAAAACTTTATATAGGGGGTTTTCGGGGTCGTAGAATCTAAAAATGACCTCGTAATTTCGCTCCTGTGGGTGACCAATATGTTTTGGAGCATTTTTGGGGTTACAACTGTGAACAAAACTAACACTGCTTGCCCATAGCGGCGGATGTCTTTTATTTGACAAAAACACGGAACAATAAACACACTGTACAACGAAAGTACTGTACAACACTGCACAAACGAGAGAACTGCACAACGAAACTAGTATAACATCAAAACGCCGACAAAAGCAACAATAGAGTCAAATCAATGGTTACAGTTTAAAAATTCTCGAATTAACTGAGCAGCTTTGTGCTTGGAGCAAAGTCGTCGGTATCGCATGGACTTAGCACTGTGAATGGCATAGCACGGCAGTCCTTCTACATCGTCCATGTGAGACGGATATCCCATATCAATCTCGGCGTCATAAATGTTAATGTTCAAGTCATTCCAGAGAGTAGCGTGATGCATCCATTTGTACAAAGCAGTTCCCTTGGTTATTACTGCGTCCACCCGACGTTGTCGCATAAATTCACAGACACTGTCCATCACCTCCCAATTCGCCGGTACAGTATCACTAGAGTTCCATTCAAGCCCATTCTGTGATCTAGCCACGTGAAAATATGCTTGTTGACGAGGTGTCAACTGTTGAAATGGCACGGGGGCTCGAACGTGATAGGTTTCTTGAGCAGTATTTCCACAAGGAAAGCGTGCTCCAACCGTTATTTTGTGAAGTTAGCACCGGCAGGAAAGATATAAATTATTCATGAGCTGCTAAGCCTAAGTGAAAATGACATTTCATTTGACAAACGTTCAATCATTTCGCATTACTCTTGTCTAAATTCGTAGGTCCGGATAGCTAATTGTTGTAATTCTCCATATTGGCTTGGTTGGGAGGTAGTGTGGGTGTAAGTTCAGTTGTGAGTGGTCGGGTACAATCTTTTGGGTTCGAATCTTTGGGGCTAGTCAAGTTGGTGGTTGGATTAAATTTCTACTTCTGTCGCTCTGCCGGCTTTCGCCGGGCGTTTTGTGTTGAATTGGTATTTTTGCCTAAGTTTATAATTCTGTTGGAAACTAATGTTTTTGTATTAATTTCGTCGCCAAGTTCTTGTCTAAATTACAATAAACCGTTGTAATCATTTCATTGATTTCTAGTTGGTCAGGTCCGAACATTGCTCCAGCATCACACACCACGTTTGTTCACCTGTAATCGAGTTCTAGTCTAGAGAGTAAAAGTCAGACAGCAGCATTTTTACTAAGATCAGTATAGTCCAACTTCACATGTGGCGACCGTGTCATGTGGTAGATGTTGGAGGAGTGTGACGGTCTTGACCCGAAATTTTTTCGTGCTTTAGAAGATCGACTTCAAGATATTCAACGGCTTTTTGAACTTTTACAAAATTTAGATTACCCGGACGAGTATAACGATTTAGTTTTGCGACAGAGGTGTTGTGAGCAGGCCCCAGTTATGGATCGCGGGGACCCGCGTGAACTTGGGGAATACACTGATCCTCCCCTCCAAGACGGGGTTCCACCTGGAACTCGGGGGGGGGGAGCGCCCTATCGAAATTGGGGGATTCCCTATATCCCCACTACGATTCCCTTGCAAACTAGGGGGAAAATTCTGGGCGAAATCAAAATATTCCATGTTGTATGGCTCAAGTCCCGGTCAGTTGGCGAGGTCCACCCCCCCAGTGGACCCAGGCGGGGGGTTCTTCCCAGCCCCAAATTTCGGCCTCCCGAACAGATCAAATTCCACGGCCGTCCTATTCTCAGATGTTAAACAAAGCTTTTGGTCCGCCAGTTACCTCCCCTAATCAGATGGTGCAGAATGGGGGGAGAACCCCCCAAAATTCTTCTCAGCCTCCCCTTCCCCCTGCTCCCACCCCAGAAATTCAGGGAGGAACTTCAACTACATCTGGAGGTTTAGAACAGGTTTGTGTTGTCAATACGTCTCCGTCGGAGGCAACGGGGGGCCCGGCGGTTCCCCCGGACCAGTCTGTGCTACCGTCTGAGGAGGAAATTTTCGCGGCGGCGGCTGCTCTCGTGAGGGACCCGGCAATTCGAGATCTCCCTCGGGGGCACCCTAGGCGTTTGGAAAAAATTTCAGATTTCTATAAGGGACTGGTCGACAGAATGACAGATCAGCTTGTTGCAAACCGGCGTGATTTTCTCGGACTTCCACCAGAACCAAGAAGGCTGGCGGGGGCTTCGACCCATGCAGCCCCCCAATCCGGTCCTTCATCCTCAGTGGCCGGCCATGTCCAGTCGGAGTTGAATGGAGGTGGAGCTCCAGTCTCTCCGCAGTCTCAATATTCATATGGCACTGGTCAAACTACGATGGTCTCTGCTCATAATCAGTCTCAGCAGAATCCGCGACCAGAAAATGATACGCCACAGTCTTCAGCTCCTCCTCCGGCCCATGGACCGCCCCTAGCTCAGTCAAATGTCCCTCCCTCCCAGCAGAATGGGCCTGGTCAGTACAATCCTGGATCTACTTCGCACGCAGTGCCTGAACCGCAGCCTCAGCAACAGCAGGCTCCGCCGCATAAGGCGGGCGGCCCCCAGGCTGGTGGCTATGGTTATTACGATCCAAATTACTATTATTACGCGCAGTACGGCTATTGTGACCCGAATCTATATTTTGACCTTAATCAACAGCAATATTTTGAATCCCAGCAATCTCAGCCGCAGTTGGCTCTTATGTATCCGGATCATGTGCCGGGTACACCACAGAATTATGGCTACTATTTGAATCCGCCAGAGCCTGCTTCTCAGCAGACCCCCCCCCCTTCGACTCAACAACCAACCACAACCTTCAAATTCGACACAGCCGGACCAGACAGTTTGCCGGGTGGCCACTGACCACTTAGGGGGGCTCGTCCTCGTACGAGGCCCCATCCCACCCCACCTACTATGCAAGCCACAGATGCTTCAGTTGGACGCCATAATGCTCAACTATATCGTACGTATATGGCAATTCTACACGATATTCCTCGTTTTGAGCCGACTTTTGATTATTTTGAAGATTGGTTACCACAGTTTGTTTCAGCGGCTACTGTGCAAGGGATCCCTAGGGACCAGTGGGCCCGTCTAATGTTCAACAAACTGTCTGGTAAGGCTCTCACTTTTGCTTCGAAAGTTGGTCCTAAAGTTGTGGAATCATTGGATGAATTTATACGTATGATGTCCGCTCAGTTTCCGAAGCCTCAACAATCAGTTTCAGAAAAATTTCATCGTTTTGCTCAAAGAGTCCAGCAGCCTGGGGAAACCGTCCGCCAGTATGTGTCGGAGCTACAATCTCAGGCTCTAGAAATTTGGCCATCGCAGGCAGACAGGGACAGGCACTGCGTGCAACAACTCTTTGACGGCATTCGATCGGAATATACGACGGCTCTGGCATCAAATTTCGGGAAAGGCGAGCCCAAATTGGATGAAATCTTACGTATCTTGGACAAATTGGAATCACGGATCTCCAAGCCTAGTTTGGCCGACCAACAAGCCTTTGCGGCTCCAGTTTTTCATGTGGGCGCCCAGAATTCTTCCAGAGACCGGGCTGCCCCCCTCGATTCGACTCCTGCGACTAGGCTGGAGCTGCGAGAGATGAAGGACTGGTTTGAGACAAAATTCCTTGATAAGCTCAAAGAAGTGGAGGAGGAGAAGAAAAAACGCTTCCCTCCTTGTCGCCACTGCAACAAGCGGGGGCACCATCCGGATCGCTGTTGGGACAAGGACCCTTCAAAAGCTCCTCCGGGTTATAAAGGTGGGAATAATCAAAATACTCAGGCGCAAGTTGACATGGTGGGGGCCTACCCTCAGATGCCTCTTCAGCCGGTATACTATCCACAGCCTGACCCGGCGCTTCAGTCCCCGGGTTATGCGGCGGCCCAACAGCAGTATCTGCCCTCGTGGCAGCATGCTGCGCAGGGTCAACCTCGGCCGCTGTTGCAGTCTCAGTGGCAGTCACAAGGCGTGGCGGCTCCTGGTTCTGTGGCGCGTCCGCGGGCGCCCTTGCCGGCGGGTCAGCCGCGTTACCAGGGAGCAGGAGCGAGAGCTTCCGGTCCTCCCTGCCTGAATGCAAATTTTCTACCATCTTCTCATGGTCCGGTAGGGGGCGGGGCCCAGCCTAAAAGAGGGGGTAGAAACCCCCAAACGGCTCCACCTCCGACGGCTCAGCAGGTAAACCAAATGGTCAATCAACTTGCTGTCAATATGTTACAGATTGAGCCCGACTACGAACGTTTGGGCCTCACGGACCAGCCGGGGGAAACCTCGGAACAGGTTTTGGGGGCAGATTTGTCTTTTGATGCTAATTCAGTAGAACATCAGGTGGCTCAAAAATTTCAGTTGATCGAAATTTCACTACGTTAGCAGCTATTCACGGTCAAACTCATGAATTCATGAATAAGTATTTTGATGCTATTAGGCTGCATATTGGGGAAATGACTGATCTTTTTCTTCGTTTGTGGCCAAATAAGTTTGATTCTAACAATATTTGGATGAATGAGGCTGAACCGTCGGACTCGTGGTGTGCGGGGGGCTCTCCCATTTTGGCGGGTCCGGGGACTCCCTACACAGCTCCGCCCGAACCACCTGTTCAAGAGTCTGCACCAACTGAGGCTACCAATTGGGTCCAAGATGACCAAGGGGAGGAAGTTCCTCCTCCAGAAACAGAGGTTACACCAGCCTCACAGGTAAGTCCTCATTGTGTGGTACAAATTTCTGATTTGATGGGTCATTCAGCTCTCGCAGAACCGGGGGATGTCCCAGAAATTGACCTTGAATCTGTTCTCGCAGCGGGTGAAAACACTCCAGCAATTTTGATTGATGTCAATGGTCAAAAATTGGTTGCAATTGTCGACACGGGAGCGTCCATTTCGATTATTAGTACGGGGGGCCTTGAACGTCTCCTCAGGGCGGGCGCAGAAATCGTGGTTCATTACCCGGATAATATCAAAGCACGTACACCAGGAAATGACTATTTGAAACTAACTGGAAAAGCATTTTTGCCTTTTAAAGTTGGTCAAATTCAGTTCGGGTGGCATTTTCACGTGGCCCCCGACTTTTACAGGGACATTTTGCTAGGTACTGATTTTATGAAAGCTTTTTCCTGGGATATTATCCTTTCTCAGAATAAAGTTTACATGGGTACAATGAACCACGATTTGCTCACCCCTGACCAGTTGAGAGCTGAATGGAATACCCGGGATTCAACAGTTTTGGCAGTGGTTCTAGCAGTTGACGTGGTGGTTCCTCCCTCCTCGGAGGTCTGGGCTCAGGCCCGGGTCTCCCCAAGACTGACCGAGACTCCCCATTTGTTCGAACCATTTGATGATTTTGTACATATAAATCGTGTTTTGCCTTATGGGGGGATTGTTGTGCCTCGGGAAACGGTTTTTGATTTTTTGGTTGCAAATCCCACAAACTGCCCGGTTGAACTATCGAAGGCTACTGTGTTGGGGTCCATTAGCTCGGCTGACGACTATTTCGCCACAGACCCTAACCTAGATGTACCGTTGGCAGTCACGAGGGCTAAAGTTAATGTTGATACGTACACTGATGATATGTTATTCATTGTTGATGAGGACCTCGGGACCCCTCCTCCACAAATTTCTTCTCCATTCACTGGGTCTTTGTCTGATTCTCCTTTTGATGAGCCGTTGGTTCTTAATTGTGATGTTGATTCTACTCAAGGGGACCTCCTGCTAAAAGAGGGGGTGGACCCCCTATATCCGAATGAAATTTTTGATGAATTTGAAAAAATCCCGGAAGCGACTTCTTGTGCCAAGGGGGTTACTGCCCCTCCTGAACCTCAGTCTCCTCTAAAAGAGGGGGTAGTCACCCCCAAAATTTTGGATGGGGAGGTGAAAACTTTGCAGTCATGTCTGTTTTCGGTTCCTCACCTAGTCGTGTTATGTATTGTTTGTATTTTTGTATTTTGTATGTATGCCTCACCTATGTCTTTGTTCATTTTATAGCTTCTTGTTCTAGCGTGATCTCATCTTTTTCTTTGTTTTAGCTCTTAACTATAGTTTACTTGTGTATTATATATTAGTATTAGTATACATTAAATGTCACCTATTAAATTAATATAGTATATATTCTATTATATATTCAGTTGAATAAATGAGGTTTGTGAAGAAAACCGTACGGCTTTGCTGGGATCCGAGTAGTCCAATTTCAAAGCCTCCATCTGCTTGATCAGAGAGTAGATGGAATCGACGAGACTTCTTCTGACGAGATTCTTCGTGTCCACGATGTCCTGTTTGTTGAAGCCATTGGCGTGCAGGATTCTTAAATATGAATTAACTGCCGTTCCATTCAAAAGTTGGACATAGTCTTCTGCTATTCCACAGCTATTCTTAAACTTATTTGGTGCAGTGCAGGGTTAAACTCTACCGACAATACATGATAATAAAAGTTACCTCTGTGTTTATCTGCTTTATCTAGTCTATTTGAAAGTGGCGATAGTAGGAAGTTATTACAAATTCAGTTTTGATGTTGGAGTATGCTGCAATTTGGATACATGACCTACGTTAGTATTCTGGAAACTGCAGCGGACTTTCATATATAAAGATATATAATAGGATACATTAGCTTAAATTAGCATAAAACTTTGCCAGAGTAAAATAAGAGATGCTTCTTACTTCATTTGCTTTACAAACGTGGACTTTCCAGAATTGCTTGGACCTAAATAAACAAAAGAAAGGCAACCACTAACGAACGGGTTTCTTCCCCCTTCAACCATCCAGCCATAATTATTATAATTTTTTCGACCAGTAGTCTATAAACTTTTTTATGCGGCACGCTGGAGTGGGAAGGCAGTAATGAATTCAAAAATTTGAAAATTTTCAAATATTAAAAAAACTATTTTCTAAGTTAGGCAGAGCGTACCAAGGGAAGGAAGGGGAAATTTTTTTATTTTACATTTGCTGTATACATCGGTTTTTGGGTCGCTGAGCACGAATATCATAAACATTTTTCATTAGCATTCATTACTCTGTTAAAGCTGGAAGCTTAAAATGTGAGCTCACAAAAACCTACTCGGAAATTGGCTTTCAGAATTCTGCTCAGCGACAAAAAATCCCAAGTATGCAACGTAGCAGCACATTCGGGGAAAACCAATTTTTCTGTCCCCCTTATCAATTTCCATTCGGATATCATTCAATTCCCCTTCCACAGATAGAAACTTCAAAAAATTTTAAATTTCATAATCGTTGAATTCATCAGCCTCCAATGTGCCTCATGCCGAATCTGAAAGCTTTTGGTCAAATATGAAGTATTATGAGTATTATTATAAGTGAAATGTCTGTTCATCCAAGTGTCTGAAGAAATAAAAATGTTGATGAGTTGACGTGGTCTTCCTTTGAAAACGTATAGCTTGGAAGGTTGAGCTGGATTCAAATTTTCATGCATCTAGCGAAAAGAAATCCACGATTTCAAGAATGTGATGAAGTGTAAGCCAGTTCTTAGTTAAAATTAACTAGTCATATAACTCTTAAATATTTTAAGCATTAAAATAATTAATCCTAAACAAACTTTTGCTTTTTAACACTGCTTTTTATCAAAATAAGAGACAAACCCAAAAGTAAAATCTTTATGATGGCTTTGTCCACCTGTCCATCCTTTCTCAGCTCCTTGTCAATATTTTTGCTGATATCCGAAATTACTTGAAATTCCTTGGCCGGAACAGAGCCCATAATTTTATGCCAACTGTATCGATAAAGTCACCAACATTTCCCTATAACAATCGTCTAACCATTAATCATTAATTAAACCTTCGTATCCTTCGTGGATCCGCCTGCCAGCCCGCGTTTATCTCATTTTCTTGACGTAATGCTCTAAACATTGTTAGATGGATACACTTTCAGCGGTTTTAGACTATACATTTGAAGCTGAACTACTGTCGTCACTGATCTTGTGGAACGAAACGGAAGCCTACTCCTAATGCTATTTCTACCAGAACTGACTCTTGCCTGATCCTTCCCTGAAATGACCTCCAAGTAAAAAACACAATTTCCTTCAATGATTTTGAACTTTAGAAATGATAACTGTCACCGTGTTTCCTGGCAACGAAGGCTACAGAGGGGACACGGTCTGACTAAAGGGGATAATCATTAATGCAGAAAGATACCTATATCCTTTGTTTACGGGTTATACTTTGATCTGTTATTCCAAAAGAGATATAAATGTAAATCGTGCGATTAATGTAAACAATGTGGTTGAATTTGCTTATAATCGTATTGTCTTTGAGATAGTGGGTCCTAAGTTATCATTTTTGGTCAAGTAATATGCGATTACTCTACCGTTTCAAGTGTGAAACTCTGCGCAAGGAGTCAGATAGTAAAAAAAGTTGAAGAAATGAAAGTTTAGTTCAGGTTTGTCCTGGGAGGTATATGTATCAAAGGATTAGAGAAAAATCACCATATGTGTAGATGTATGTTATACGATCTGAACAGGTGTGTAAGTCCTTACCTAGGCTAATCTGAAGTAGAATAATTACGCCTGTTCGACAGGCAGGGGCCTGAAGAGAGCTCATGTGTGGATGAACGGATAATTAGATGTTCCCTGGGATAATCCAAGATCCATTGTGAGAGTGAGAAAGAGAGAACACGGATCTCTTAACGCTCTTGCTCTTGTTTTGACGCTGGCTGACCTTGATTGAGGAATTTTTAGTCTGAGCTTGGTTAACTTGACATATACACAGTTTAACGGGTGTCGTGGTGCGAATCTGCCGCCTCTCGTGCAAATCTTTGCACCGGTGCAGATCTTCCCTCATTAAATGTTGACGCTTAGGGTTGTGCCGTTAAGAAATTTCTCGGGCCGGGCTCGGGCTCGGGCCAACCAACCTCCTCGGGCCGGGCTTCGGGCCGGGCGGGCCCGGCCCGAGCCCGGCCCGAAGCCCGAGGCCCGCTTCACGGCCCGAGCCCGAAGCCCGATTCATGGCCCGAGCGGCCCGAGGAGCCCGAGCGGCCCGAAGAGCCCGAACGGCCCGAGTGCGGCCCGAGCGGCCCGAGTGCGGCCCGAGCAGCCCAAGTGGCCCAAATATAGCCCGACAGGTGCGGAGAGGTCCAAAAATGGGTCAAATCACATCCAGTTTGCCGAGCAGATTTTATTACCTATTACGCATCGGTAAACACAAAATGAAATTTCATGGTTCGATTAGCTGTAGCTTCAGTGCAACATTAGCTATTATTAGAAGCTTTTCATTTCATAATCTTCAGATAATGCTCTGAGCATTAATTTGTGACCAGTGACCACACACTGGAGCTATAAAGCTTATGTATCTTGTAGATTGTAAGTAAGATTAAGATTAAGTATTGAATTATCCAAAAAAGGAATGAAAATAAATTACTCGCACAGCTTATATTTAGCAGATTTAAACACATAATTGACCACTGACTAAAAAGTGGGAAGTTGGCGAAGCTTTACTTGTAGCTTCCTTGTACCAAACCAGGGTTTGTTTGCCGCCGTAGCAGAGTACCAAAATAGTTACTTCTGAATCATACAAATGTTGTTTGAAGACAATTTGCCGCTAATCCATAACATTTTGCAGAATGCAGGTAGAGAAAACCTGTATAAAGTTTAACATTTCGCAATCTGCTTGTTAATAGCATTTGGATAGTAGAATTATGTTCTAAACTTGTGTATTTATATATATATATTGCTTCAAATGTATCAATTCTGATATGTACATACTAGTGATGTGCGCCGGAGCTCCGGAGCGGAGCTCCGATTTTCGGTGCTCCGGAGCGGGCTTCTGCTCCGGAGCTCCGGAGCTCCGGGTACCCGGAGCAGCCTTTTTCAAGCTTTGAAGCTTCTAAGAAAAATTTGAAAGTATGATTTTTCTGTGAAGTCCACTATTTCTCCTTACAGTACATAAGACTGTACAGAATGAATTTTCTAGTTATCGTACACCTGTTTTTAACAATTTTCTATTTTCTCATTGCTGCTTTCTTCTATTTCTCAAGACGATTTTTTTCTGGAGACAATTTAAACTTGTAAATTTGCTACGTAAATAAAATAAAAAATTAAAAACAACTCTAATACATTTATGAATTGATTAGGTAAAACTTAAATTTCGTACTTGTTATTAATTAATCAATTTATACATAACATTTTCCGTTAAATCTATTCCATGGAAACTTTCAACATCTGCATCTGTTTTCTTTGCTTTCATCAAGCCCATCTTGTCTGATATCTTTCAGATTGAAATTTTGTTAGTTTAGATTCATATAATATTTTGATTATACATATGCATCCTCAAGATAACTGAAATAGCGGACAAAAGATATCTGGTCCACATCTGTTAAATTTGTAATATTTTATGCATGTATTTGAAAAAATCGGTATAAATTTTATTTGATGAAATTACTGCAAAAAATGTGGAGTATTTCATGCGAAATTTCAATTTGTCAAATCTTGAAAAAGTGAAACATTTACAATACACTGCCCAGTAAACTAACATGGGTTTTTATGTGAACGCAGCAGCACGCGCAATTAATTAGCCTAAACATTCTGTGAAATATTATCAAAATCTGAATTTTATTTCAGATCAAAAATACAGCTAACAAATGTTTATTGGTATGCCGCAATCAGCATCTAAAAATAAACAGTTATGTGAGCGATAAAAGTATACAGCGAGTAGGCATGCTTTTTAATGAATAAACAACCTGTTTTTAGCTTAAAAAAATATTTTTACATTTTTGCCCCCGCTCACTGTCGGAGCTCCGCGGAGCTCCGGAGCTCCGGAGCTCCGGTGCCCCGACAGCCCTCTCCGGCCGGAGCTCCGGAGCAGGCAAAGTTCTCAGCGCACATCATTAGTACATACATATGTATGTATGCGTGTAAAGCACCGAAGCAGACAACAGTGTGTGAACAAAGGAAGCCACGCCACAAGTCACAACGAAAAAATCAGTATTTTTCAGTAATGACAAACTACTCAAATAGCCCGGAAAGCCCGATAGGCCCGAGCGGCCCGAATGGCCCGAGTGGCCCGAACGGCCCGAGCGGCCCGAGTCGGGCCGGGCTCAACAGAGAACTCGGGCCGGGCTCGGGCCGGGCCGTCTCGTTAAAAACTCGGGCCGGGCCGGTATCGGGCCGGCCCGAGCCCGAGCCCGGACCGAGCCCGAAGCCCGCTTCACGGCCCTGGCACAACCCTATTGACGCTTACCAACCAGCAGACCAGTTAAATTTTTTAACTTAGCTCATAGCACCAAGAGTACGTATGTTATATAAGAGCGTGACAGCTGGCCAGCTCTATGTTCAGAGCAGAAACTATGCTCTGTTCGCTAACGGCTTACCACCTCCCCAAATTGGACCCCAGTCAACAGCGAATTCGCCCGCTATGTTTGTGTTTTAAAGCTCGAAGCAGACAAAAACTACACTTACGTACTGCTTGTGTTTTCGAGCTTAAACACATAAACATAGAGGGAGTGAGTGTACCCCCGTTTGGACCCCGTACCCATATAGGGGCGGGATCTTTTCAGGATAACCCACCCCAGGCCCAGATTCCGCAAAACGTGATCAAATGAGCTGAAATTTGGTATGGGAATGTTTTCGACCATGCTAAATTAAAATATCGCAAAATTTTTAGATTTCGCGAAATTAGATTTTTTCGATTCGTAAGGGGGGACCAAAGGGGAACCGAAAAATGTTTTGTCTTCGATTTTGCTGAAAGGTTGTATTCAGGGGTTTTCGAGGTCGAAGAACACGAATCTGAAATCAGTTTTTCGATTCAGCTTTTCGTTAGCTCAGTATAAGCTAAAATTGTAAGCTTAAGATGTAAGCTTATATTGAGCTAACAAAAAGCTGAATCGAAACACTAACTTCAGATTCGTGTTCTGCGACCTCGAAAACCCCTGAATACAACTTTTCAGCAAAATCGAGGACAAAAAAATTTTCGATTCCCCTTTGTCCCCCCTTACGAATCGAAAAAATCGAATTTCGCAAAATCTAAAAATTTTGCGATATTTGAATTCAGCGTGGTCGAAAACATACTCATACCAAATTTCAGCTCATTTGATCAAGTTTTGCGGAATCTGGGCCTGGGGTGGGTTATCCTGAAAAGATCCTTGGGGCCGAGTGAGAGGGGGTCAATTTGGGGAGGGGGTAAGTCGATAGCGAACATTGCGTAGTTTTTGCTCTAACAACAGAGGGCTGGCCAGCTGTCCTACTCTTATATTATGTACTCTTGATAGCACGAAAACGCACCCGAATGTGTCAAAACGCAACCGGACAAATCTAAAATGCTCCTGTAGAATTTGCTACCAAATTTCAATATTTTAGAAATTCATAAAAAATTTTTAAAACCCAAAATTAAAAATCTGATTCCTACAGACCAATTCCGGAACCATGGTAAAAATATGACATAAAATTTAAGCGGATCCATTTGCTATTCATTTCACTAGCGGACATGAAAAAACTATAACTTTACGCATTTCCTATGTTTAACTGTTGCAACCTCAACTTTGAGATGAAATCACTCAAGATTCAAGGCTTTAATTTGAAAAACTCGTCAAAATATACCATTTGGACAATATGTAAAATATGTAAAAATCAGCGGCACGACGAAAGTAGAAAAAATGACCAAAAAATGAACCCCCCCTTAAGTCACTAACTTTACATGGTTAAGGTAGGATTAGTAAAGGATTACCCAGGATTTGTAAGGTGAGCGGAACAGTAGATATCCGATGAAAAGAACGACGTTGACTTATTTCATTAAATCTCTCTGTCAGTTCCTAAGTATAAATTGTCTTGTGTAAATTAGAAATAAATTATAAATAATATAAGATGGCTTTGAACTGCGTCATTCTTAATTGGTAGCCTAACTGTGTCCTCTAATTAACTCTCATCCCAACTTACACTGACTGAACGGTGAACTGTAGACACAGCGGAAAATGTACCGAAGTCTTTATCAAAGTGCTCAATAGAAACAATGTTACCCGTGTGGATTATAAAATCCCAAATAGCGAGGAAAGGTATGGAAGGGGAATAAATATATTATGCGCGCGCAGTCAAATGGTTGGAAGATAATTGTTTCCTCTTCATCGGGATGTCGAAGGATTTGGGGCTAAACTTCTGTCTTTTATTGTGGCATTTTCATGAATCTATCACGAAGTTATAGCAGTTGCTCTCTGTTTCAAACTTCAACTCCTCCTGGCAGACACACTTGTGGACTTAACATTTCTAAAATTCGAAGTGTTTAACTCCAGAAAGTATGCCCTAGCCCACTTAAGGATAGGTATTCTTAGGCCCGGTTCACGATGGAGTGCTTTGTGCTTTGTGCAGTTTTGTGTTTTTGTGCTTTGTGCTTTGATGGTTCACGATGGCGAGAAAGCACAGTGCTTTGTCCTTTGTGCTTTCTCGGTTCACAATGGTTATTGTGTTTTGTGCTTTGTGCTTTGTGCTTTGTGCTTTTGTGCTTTTGGTGTGCTTTGTGAATATATATTCAACAATGTTGAAGATTTTAGTTTGTGCTTTTATGCTCTCCAAACAAATCAAGCCAATCTCTTTGCTGATTGGTTGGAACAAAGGACAAGAAAAGATTAATGAAAGCTGCTATACAGTAGTCTTATAAAATATTTATTTTTGAGAAGACATTGTCCACCAAACCAAAAACACAAATAGTGGATAGTTTTTATCAGGCATTTTTTATGCCCATCGGAACAGACATTTTTTAAAACGGGTATTAAATTCCTACATAGCCCTATGTCAGGAGTTTAAAAAATTAGTTCAGAGAGACAATCCACATATATAGGAATGTTATGTTGTTTAATTTCTAAACAATTACAATTATAATTCACTAATCATAAAACCTTTCGCAGTGTTGGTTATTAATTTTAAATCTGAATTTCTGTGTCACGTAACCTGTGCTATTCGGATTGTGCTTTGGCATCGTGAACTATGTGTCTCCAGTCTGAGCACAAAGCACATGAGGCAAAAGCACAAAGTACAAAAGACAATGCACAAAGCACAAAGCACTCCATCGTGTACCGGGATTTAGTGATTCAAGAAACGCCCCAGCCTAAAACTCAGACTACAGCTATTCTGAATTTGTTTCATCTGTATTCTACATTTATATATGGGAACATGGGAGTTGCCATTCGGCTTCGGGCTGTTAATCCTTAACACCGCCATCTAAAAGTTATAACGGTAGTGGTTCTCTCGGAAGAGGGGATTTATCAAATCTGCAGGACTACGAATCAACTGAGACACAGGGATCGATAAACAAAGCTGGTGCCGAAAAAGTTCATTCAGCGTCCATCACTGACCAATCAATCATCTCTGCTCTTAGGTCACATGATTGGCCTGTTGCTGACACGAGACGTTTATGTCATCTTGCGTGCCCTAAGGGGTTTCTACCTGAACACACCCATAGGAAAATATGGGCAAAAAGACGCAAACCCAAAATTTAACAGCTTCCGCGGCAAGACAGTCAGTTGGACTTCCTCCTGACTTTAGCAAAATGTAACCAACAAACAGTACAGATCCATTAGATGACTGTATATACAAGAACTGCATATGCAAACCTATTCTGGTGCTTTCTGTTTGACTGTGCAGATATGAAAGAGCGGTAGGGAAATATAATAGAGAGCAATTGTGGATGAAGCCAGCGACTGAATCTATTGAAATGAAATTGAAATTCCTTTGAGCTTTAATTAACTCAAAACTAATTAGCTCTTGTGACGAAATAATATAAACACACAAGTGATGGATAAGGTATGTTTATGTAATGTATTGATATACGTGTATAATGTGCTTTAGATATATACAACGTCTTACTGGAATGATCCAAAACCTTTATAGCAGCAGAACAGCATTGACTCAACTGACATTTTAGCATTTAGCTCAAACGCAGTACGCACCGCACATAAACACATGATGAACAATGCTGGACCCGCCCCGCCCCCGAGATTTCGGCCTTAATGTGCCGAGCATCTCAAAGTCCGTTTCTATTAAGGGCCACTTCCCACTCTTCATAATTATGTACTCTTGCTAGAACGCGGTTTTACAAGGGCGGGGCAGGGGAGTGGACAATAATTTTAAAAACTATAAATTTTTGGTTGCCATTCTTCAACTTGCCACGGGTGATTTTTTACTTCCGAGAATTTCCGGTATAATGACCTCCTCCCGTGCGCAGACGAATCGACCCTACAGACGGTGGAGAGATGATTAAACTAAGATTTGATGAGAAATTTGTCTACACTTGGTGCATTACATACGTCTGACTGTTCAGTATTAAATCAAAGTCTATTCTAGAAACGACTGAAACAGAATGCAAAAGAAAAGAGGCTGAAAAAGATGAATAGCGAAAATGAAAATTCCACAGAGAATCAATTTAACAACACACTGAACTAATTTTAGAATATACTACCCACCTTTGACACAATCAAGCTCTATCCAGTTAGTTAGGGTTGAACCAAAAATATTTGAAAATAAAAAAGGATAGCTCATTATAGACAAGTTTAATGAAGGTTTAATAACAGGTCCATTTTTCGTCATCATAAGACTGAATTGAGATCGTATCTAATGTATCTGGTGGTCAACCATCGTCCCAGAAAGCTCCATCATGCCCCAATCAAGTAGTTAAAACCCTCAAAAATCAGACAGTTCTAGGAAACAGCGAACGGATATAGTGATAAGCTCCACAGATGAAGAGAACATGGGCTGAGGGAGACTCTGATATCTTGCAGGGACCCTTGGCAAAAGCTTAGAGCTCCGTCGCAAATACATTGTTGGACAGTCCCGTTTTGGTATCAATCAGCAAGAGTTTATAATGAGAAGAGCAGGACTGGACACTATTGGGTTTCGAGCTGGAAAATTCGCATACAGCAATATTTATGTCATTACGTTGGGGGAGAACTACCGCTTATTAACCATATAAAAATTATTAATGCTGTAATAATAATAATAATAATATTAATAATAATTATAAAAAGTACAACTTTCATAAACCCAAAAACGTATTTTGGAAGATTAATGAAATCCTTTGCATTTTCGAATAGTAAGCCATTGCTGTTGAGATTGCCTAAACGGAACCAGATACACTTTATATGGCTAAAAAGAGCTAGTTCTCCGCAACATGATGATATAAATATTATTGCTGCATTACGTTTCGAGCATATTTCAGACTAGGCAAACGGAAGCGTCCAGCTCCTTTATAAAATTTTAGGATCAGCAAGTCAGACACGGCAAGGGAAGGAAGGACTGCATAAGAGCAGCCCATGAGACAGACAAAAGGCAAAAGCCCATTTCAATGTAAATATCTAGAACTGAGTGAAAAACTTGTCTAGTGACGAAAGAAAAATAAACCCCACGTTTTAAGACTTTCCCCTCTTTTCAGGTCAGTTGGGTCTCTCTCTTCCTTCAATCGTTTTCGTCCATTAAACTACAGCTGATTCCCCAGCCCACGAAGACAACACCAGCAGTTGTTGCCTCTCTTCCCCAGAGGTTCGATTCCAATCCGGCTGCTAATCAAGTTCCCCACACGTCCTCGATATATCCTGTCATATCTCTGATCCATTTCCTGAAAAGATCCATCCAAACTTGTAGCTTAACCAACTCTATTTCAACCTACCAGGGCAGCGATGGTCATGAAAGCCTTATACCGGCGACAGAGGATTTTGGAACATGAAAACCCTAGGTCCTCTCCTACGTTTCCTGGAAGGAGATATGTACTGTTAAAACCCTAAAACCGGCCCTACAATCCGTTTCAATCGTAGACTTCCTTCGTACGAAGCCAGAGAACAAGTAACATCTTTACTGAAAATTCCTGACGAAATAGTCAATCTATTTTTCTATTTTCAAACAAACAAATAAAGCTTTTTCTATTCATATTTACGTTACCTATTTTCGACTTCGCACACCATTTCTACACTCTCCTCCAACGACTGACCGACGATCTTGCCTAACCGTCTAGTCAGACACAAAATATAGATTTACTCCAACGATTAAACACCAACACAATACGTATAGAGAATATATAAAGACACACAAAGTCCATTTTCTACATGTACATATTGAAGTTTCAGATATAGTTATTCCTAAATCAAACCTACAAATCCATTCAGCCAATCCATATTAAAAGACAAAGCAAATGCCAATTACATACAACAAGCAGAATCAAGCCTATATAGATATCAACCTTGGATCAGTTAGAAATTGAAAAGAAAGAAGTTTGCAATCTAAACAACAAAACAGCCAAGCTACTGTCAACGAATTTTACAGACCAAAATGACCACACATTTGTTCTCAAATCCCTCTAACCAGAACCTCGAGAATTCCGACATATACCTAGTCAACATGTTGCGAGGGAGACAGCCACAACAACAACAACAGGAACACACTCAACAAGTAAATACAAAAAGGGTGGAGGCAAAGACCGCACTAATAATATGAAAGAATATATACGTATATTTACACAACGAATCCTATATATTACGTAACATTAAGTACGTATAGATATTTATATTATCACGCATATTACACCACATAAATATTAGATAGAAAAGAATAGAGCAAAATAGTTTACAGCAGTTACAGGACAAGGGAGAGGAATAGGTAAAGACAGATAAAGAAATAATGCAAGCAAGTCGAAGTGTGACACTGACAGATAAAAGCAAAAAAAACAAGAAGCGAGTGCTGCAAAAAATGCCAAACAGGAAACATTCAGTATGAAATATAAATTTAGGTAATGCCAAACAGGAAAAATTCAGAATGAATTATTTAAATTCTGGATATTTATATCAAATTAACCGAAATAAAATATTTTTAGCAAATCGAAAAAAAGTCACACTTTTCGAGCAGTAAAAATGTATGATTCAAGCGCATAAAGAAACAAAAACAACTGAAAATTGGTGTGTAGAAGGGCGGGGGTAAAATGCAGTCTAATTTCAATGGCAAACAATTAACAAAGAATTTTTGGGTATGGAAAACATGGGAGGAACTAAAACAACTACAGTGACGGCCACTTAAGCGACAAAAGTCAGAGGTGTGCCAAAAGAATGGAACCAGCCGGAATTGCTCCTAGAAAAAACAGTGACTAGGTCAAGCAATCCCACAAAAACAACTACATCAAAAAATACCAGTGGCTTCGATTGTGTACAGACATAAAACAGTACATGCCTACCACACCACTTACTGCAACAAAACAATAGATCTGCGAGAATAAGCAGGTAAGAAGAAATTTAAAATGAAATTTGTTTCTCAAAATGAACCAAAGCTAATGAGAAGGAAAAGCAGAACGGAAGGAAACTGTGTCAATAGGGTTGGTTACATGGAAATCATACAACCGGATGACAACAATATTAAGAACAGCAGAATGAAATACAAACAAAGTGACAATCAAAACATAAAAACATAATGAAGTCCATAGAGGAAAGCAGAAACAAGGAAGGAAATATGAATGCAAAAAACACCTAAACAAAGAAATTACGATGAAAATTTACAAGGACTGCATTAACAAACACCCATGTCCCACTATTATGACCACAATATGTCATTCCAGCCGTCCGTGAACACACATCCAAAACGTCGCAATGATAAAGTGAAAACATAATGCAGTTCAAAACTGTAAAAAGGTATTTTTAAAAAAGACCAAGGCACATGAAAAACAGAATTTCACTCAACTCAACTGAGGGAGTGTGCTAGTGGGAATGAAATGTTCTCTTTTAAATTATTAAACTGTGAACATGTGTGTGCAACGCAAAGCAACCTACGTACAACTTATACTTGATCCACACTCAAGAAGCCAACTCTAGTTACGTTAAGAAACCAATACCATAATACGTACGTGGTAAAACAATAAACATGCTACAAAGCACTATATATCAATACGAAGCAGGTATACAAGTTATATATACACTAGAAACCAAATAAAATCAACTGGGGTTAGTAGTGAGTTTATACTAACAGCAACAACAATATTAATCAGCTAATCATATGAAACTTGGTTTTTTTACAAGTTGTGTACATTATATATATATATATATATATATGTGTGTGTGTGTGTGTGTGTGTATATATATGTATATATATACCATACAAATATGAATTAACCTTGTCTAATCAATTCCCCCTCTCCACTAAACCACAAAAATATATACGCCTGCAGTGATCATAGAATTTAGGAGCATACATACAATTCCTAGGTTTATTTTAAAAGAAAAAGTGGGAGTGGGGAGAGTGGGGGGAGGTCAAAAAGTGGGGGAGGGGTGAATACAATAGTCTAAAAATGCCAAAAATAAAGTAAAAAAAATAGCCTATCATATTGCTATAACTATGCTAAAAAGTGCTCAAAAATTGAGTTCGAGTACCAAAATAGACGATTCTTGACCAAAAAATTCCGACACGGCCGGAACATTTTTGAATATTTTGACCAAAAATCCTTAAAATTCGGCATTTTCTGCGCACCTTATAGTGAGTGGGGGGGATCAAAAAAGTTGGGGGTGGGGGTCGCCCCCCCCCCGGTAAAAGTAAACCCAGATTAAACAACTGATGAAAAAACGATAGATACACTTGCGTCTTAAACCTGTCTTAACTTATCATTACATTATATCCTTTGCTTAACCAATATATTACAGCAACATAATATACACAATTGAACTATACACTTATAAATGGTTGTTTATAGTCTATTTATAGTATAATATAAAAACTAAATACGACAACATATAACGTATACCGAACGCCTTATCTACATAGCTATATATCTATCCAGACACCAGAGCATATTTACGAACAGCACAAAAACAGCAATATACGAGGGCAGGATTTAGAATATACGTAGCCACAGTATGTACAATAAAATGCTGAAAGCTAGAAACAGATACAATATCCACCCACATGAGGGTAAAATATTCCCCTGCAGCCAGTCCCTAGTATCACCAAATATTATACAACACCAAATCTCTTAGAAAAGTTCCAGATTTTAGTTGCACAACTTCTTGTCCGCGCCATGTAAACAGCGTACACACATAATCTTTACCAAAAATAAAATAAATTCCTAGACAATACGCAGATACACAATTCAAACGAAAGCCGATATGCCATAAGGTATTTACAAAAATACATGATACAGCATACAAATCCACATTAACAATTACAGATACAAGAACTCATAACTGTATATAACACCTATATAATTAAACCAGGTATGTATATACACAATTTATAAAAGCTAGTGAGAAAAGGGATCAGTTTAAAAACAAAAACGCTTCAGGTCAAATTTAGGTAAAGGCTTACCCCTGGAGATATCTCCGTCCTGCCACAGGACATGGGGTGCCGGTGCTCATCCCCGGATTCCCAGCCGTAGAGCCAGGAGTGTCACCTCAACTGATGACTGCATCCATGGAAGGGGGGGCGGCGCTTCTACACCGACTCCTGTTACCTTCCCACCGTAGTGGCACCCATTTCTCGGCCGGTTAAGGATGGATAGCTGGGTTGGCTAGAGTTTTCTTGCTAGCCGGATAAATCTTCCACTGAACAATAACCTGCCTCTAAGACAACAAAACCGTACAGCCGAATTGGTGAAGTCAAAGATATAAGTTAAACGTAACACTCACGACGACTCACCTTACATAAAAAGCGGATTGTACTGAAACTACATAGCAATAACACAAACCATAGGAAATAAAATAACAGCAGAGCCAAACAAAGTAGCAACACAGCAAATGCGATCGCCAATGAGTCAAGACAAGGACAAAGCAAAATATGTAGTGATGGGCACTGAATTTTTAAAATATTTTCAAAAATTTCTCTGAAAATATTTGTGAAATCAATGTTGTGGCTTGGCTGTATGATAGAAATTCGCAGCCGCGTACCAAACAAATTGACAGAAAAACTGAAATTTCAACTGTGAAATTGAAAAATTTTCCTGAAATTAAGTTTGAAATAGGCGGACAACCGGATATCCCTTAACGCAAAATAGGCGGATATCCGGATATGTAAAAATGTGCCCAACACTAAAAGTAACAAAAAGCACAAGTAAAAGAAGAGACACTCTACAACTGAATAAATCACAGCTAATCTATAGTCCTCCGGTACACCTCTCAAAAGTCAGATCACTTTATTATTCGTACCTACATAAGCAAATACGCACCCGGTCCTACGTATTTTTGTAGCCATTAACGAGAGGACGATGCTATGAAATTTAGAAAAAAAGAAGATGAAAACACTTCTCTGAAATTTGAAATGCATATGTACGTACAGAGATCATGGGCGAGGCTAACCAAGAGGTTTTCGATACCACACCACCACATAACATGCTTCAAAAGCTCAAATAACCCTATGACACAATTACATACGTATTATATATACATATATACGTATACCTACATAAACAATTAAAATGTATACATCATTTCCTAGAGCTATAGACTGCGTATATATACAATAAAATAGAGTACATATAACCAGATAAATGTCTAAGCTGGAAAACTGACAGACAATGGTCGATTATATATACAGAAATTCTCAAAAATTTTTCGGATTTTACTCAAAAAAAATTATGTATGTTATATATTAGGAAAATATCATCGTTTCAGGCAAGGCGTCAATTTTCGTATTCACGGCTTGAAGCACATCATTTTGTCCAATGATCAAATTACAGTAATAGTAAGTTAGAGTAAGTAAACTAAATTACACTTTCACTGGAAAGAATTTTCATGATTCTCCCCCAAAAAAGAAAAATAAAAACGAGTTGATAACTGCAAAGAGAAGTTTACAATAGTCAAAGTCAAACCAAAGTTAAAACATGTCACACAAATCTAGCCTAAACAATAGCAGTTAATTGCAAAGCTGACTACAAATACAAAACCATTTTAACACATGATATACGTATGTATATATATTATATATATATTATTTTATCATTACATAATGTACAATATGTTACCGTTTTAGGCAAAACAATGCACAGCTATGGACGTCGTAACAAAATTTGGTGGCACAAATTAAAGCAAACAAATCTAGACTAAGCAAATTCTAATAGTTAATTAGTAGTTGATACAAAATTTGTATCATTTATTGTCATTGTAATGTATCATTTTGTAACATTTAATGATATCATGAAGATACTATGCAGATTTCCAATTTCACTTTTCCGAAAGCAAAAATTGAGGAGATTTATTAGTTATTCACAGAAACAAAAAACAGTTCTCAAATACAAGCCAAGAAAAATGGTGTACGACAGTCTATAGCTGTGCTTAATTAGAGAACATACATTAGAAGAATTTTCTCATAAAACAAAAACTATATTAAAACAAAACAGTCTGTAGATGAGACAAAAGCATCAACCTCAACAAATAAGACAAAGAAAATAATAATAATGAAATAAAACAGAAAAAGCAAAACTAAAAAGCAACTGCTACAAAAAATAAACAGAGATATACGTAAAAGTATACAAGATACAGAATTGATAAAAACACATGTCTACAGCAGTTGATACCAGGTTAACCACAAAAGTGTATATCAATAAAACACCACGATTATTGGGGGTAGGTATACGGGGGTACGTAGGACAAAGGCGAGTGCTGCTGTTCAATTACAATTAAGTATACATTAAACCGATTAATAGGGGAACGGGGGGGCAAGCGGTGGGGCATTCAGCAGCTTGTCAAGCACAGCAGCAAATAAGGAGTGAAAAATCATGGTATCTCGCCTCTTCCAATTGTACCATAAAATCAGATGAACAGCCACAACGTAAGGAAGGTAACACGTATAGTCAGTGCCAAATTAGATAATGAATAAATTAATGAGACAGCGATTAGGGGAGCAGCAGTTTAGGGAGGCAACAACAACATCATCATCATCAATGATGTGTGGTGCCACGATCTCCAAAGGAGCCTCAACGTCACTAGAATAGGGTTGGAAGTGGATGATATCCAAAGTGTGGATGCGGTGGTTGAGTGGTAACTCCGGCAGCCGCATGAAGAAACTGAAACTGGGTAGACTGGGCCGCCGCTGGTCCACCAGTGGGAGGAGGCGGCGGGGGGACTCCCGTGGGGGCTCCGCCCTGAATCGGTGCCCCCGGCAAAGGGGGCTGAGAGGACGTGGCGCCACCGACCACTGTCTGGGCTGGTTGAGGGGGTGGAGGAGCCACCGTGGCTGCAGCGGCGTAGTAGGCAGCGGATGTGGGTATCAGAGTTCCTCCGCCCACCGAACTGCTGACACCCGCAGCCGCCGCCGCTGCAAAACTCACACCAACCTGGGGAAGAGCCGCCCCCACATTCGGACCACCCATGGTGGAAGGAGACAGATAGGCGCCCGCACCCCTACCACCGGCAGTAGGTAGACTGAAACAAAACAGAACGGATACAGCTTAGCGTACGGTTTTAGGGATTTTTTCGGGTGGGAGGGGGGTCATAGCAAAATTAGCCAAAATTGATATTTTTGGCGTATTTTGCACAGAGAAGCGCTAAACAAATTCTCAATATTGCCTGGATTTAGGCTAACATAGACAAAGTAAAAATCCCCGGCGAAGAAAGAACATTTTTGAAAATTTGTCTATTTTTGGCAAAACTTTGGGTGCCCAAAAAATCCCGGGGAGAGCAAAAATCATGGAAGCGGCCGATTTCGAAAGGAGACAATATCGAGTGAGGCCAATTTCGGGGAGCTCCCCTCCTGTAAAAATACCCTGAAGCTTACAACACTTAAAAGTAAAGCTTATCAACAAACAATACCAAAAGTAAATGAATTAAGCATCATCAAAAATAGAAGCAGCCGTGAATAAATACCGGTTACTGTTTAAAAGTGACGAAACTATAGCAAGATCTGTTACAATAAACCTAATCAAACTCACCCATCATTTCCTATCTTCGGATTCAATCCCAGACCAGAAAAATCCCCCTAAAACCAGGCAAAGAAAAATAAAACTAATCATAAAAATGCTTTGCACGCTTACGTGTCCCTAAACAGAATCATAAAACAAATTCGCTCGCTACGCCTACATGGTTAGGCTTAAAACAGACACACCTAAAACGAACACAAGCGAATTTCGGTACACACCTGTACAGTATATGTACGTACTCCTAGGCGTACCTTTTGTGGGGGTGTGTCAGAAGTCAGCCGTCGACTCAAACACTTATTTAAAACACTGAACTCAATACAAAGAAAAGAAGAGGAAGAGCCGAGGAGAACGCACTTTCAGGTAAGCAGCAGCAAAGGCAGGATTAAGCTGAAACTGTGGTCCCCCGGGCAGCGAAGGACCACCCACAGCGGCGGCTGCGGCAACAGATGGCGGCGGTTGAACGGGAGGAGGTGGCGGGAGAGGGCCACCTGCGGCGCCACCCGGGAGAACGTCCAATGTGGCAGACTGCATGGGTGGGACCAGATTGATATCCACATTCAACTGTTGTTGTTGTTGTTGTTGGAGTCCACCTCCAACCGTTGCTCCGTTCATACGATTCTGTGGAAGCAGACCACCTTAAACAAGCAGAGAGAAATACTTAACTATGTACTCCCCAAAAAGAAGTCCTTTGCTTGGTAATCCCACCTTGTCGACAACTGGCGCAGCAGGGGACAGTTTCATAAAAAAAATTGTAAGCCCCTGATGAGTCCCACAATCAGGTCAGTCGGGCATAACAAGGCGGTCCGTATATGATAATGATGCACTTATTTATGTAATCTGGCACAATGATCTTGCACTTCTTATTTTTATACCACAACAGTCTACAATTTTACTGTCATAATTTTATAAATATAGTCCACATTAATCTTTGTTTTGTTTTGTGGTTCTTTAAATCTACTAGCATGCGAGTACTAGCGTGCGAGATGCAGGTGCGAGTGTTTCATAAAACTTTTGGAGAACTCGACCAAATTTGCTAAGATTCTGCTGCTGCTAGCAGCACTAGCGTTGTTAGTTCTAGCATCAAGTCTGCGTGAAAAATGGGTAATTCTTTGAAAAATCGTATCTTTTCTATCCGCGGAGCAAATACGTAAAATTTTGGCATAACGTCAAGAACAGATCTTTCTTCATGACACGAAATTTGAATGTATGTAAGAACTGTAATAATGCTAAAGTTATTGTTTTTCTTAATTGATTCGAGAAATAGACGGCTGCAGATTGCAAGTTCGGCAGCAGCAGCTATAGTTTTATAAAATAGGTACTCGCATGCAGCAGCCATATCTATGTGCACTCGGCCATCAAGTCGAGTAGCATAAAAAGTTTTATGAAACTGCCCCAGGACAACACAACATGAATCCAACACCAAAAATTTAATTTTTAATGCTTCATTATAACACGAAATAAAGACACTAAGTGACAACCATACACAGTTTTCCATTCAAGAACATAATCCGATAAATATTGTTATTTTTAAAAATACATAAGAAGAAGAAAAAGAAAGTCAGGATGAGTGACTCACCCTCCTCCTCAAAGCAAGTCTCCATGATTTCCTTCTTGATATCAATGGGCTTCACAATGGCACAGGGAGGGGCCTGTTTCCGAGTCCCTCCGGTCGTCGTACTCGTCGTAGACGTAGTAGTAGCTGTAGAGCCGCCACGTGACTGCTGTTGCTTCTGCTGCTGCAATTGTTGCTGTTGTTGCTGCTGTTGCTGTAGACGTCGTGCCTGTTGTCGTGTCATGATGGACGTGGTGGTGGAGACGGGGGGCGGGGGCGCTTCCTCCAGAAGACTGGAGTCACGGCCACCCCCTCCACCGCCAGACTTGGAGGAAACTCTGGATCCGGCAGCCATCCTGCAACACACCACACCAGCATACAGAAATAATGAAAAACGCCTGCCCTGTAGTCACTGAAGCAAAGCCCCTAAGACCGCAACAAGAGAGAGCCAATGGGCGCTGTGAGAGCTCTTACACAGGGAGAAATCCGTCTGGCTAGCCCACGTTTACCACCATTATCTTGATGCAAAAGCACACCAGCAATGAGACACCGCCCAGATTACATGAAGAGGGTATGCTAGACACTGACTTAGTGTCAATCATTGACAGTACCTGTTAGGATGATGATTAGAAGATGATAGCGTGGAAGCGGTGGAGTCCTCGTCGTCCGGTCCGGAGCTGATCGTGATCACCGAGACAGCCGGAGATGGACTCTCCTCCGCGATCAGGCGCTTCCGGCCACTGCAACAACACAACAAACAAGTATATAGTAAACATCATATACAGGGATACATACCACGCATCCTATTTTGTCTTGGTGTCGATTAGGAGCCATGGTAGTATTATAAGAACAAATGAAAGCTTCATTTGTTCATACTCCAAAAATTGCATATAAGCAGGTGCACATTCACGGCAAAATAACAAATCAACATCCAACAACTTATGTTAGTAAGTGCATGCGACCTCTGCCAGACCAGAGTTCACGATACAGGCGGCTCATCAGTGGAGCTGTATTGAACTTGGTTTTTTGGTAAATTTAAGAAAAATATATAAATAAGCAAGAAAAGGTTTCGCCGCTGGTCGCCTCAAGACGTGATATTAACACATAAACAGAAGAATATAACAATGGACAAGAAGACAACGGATAGCAGACAATATGCTAATGCCTCAAGAAGATGTAACTGAAAGGACCTTTTCGCGCGTCAGTTAAAACAAAAAGAGTAGAGTTAACATTATTTCTAACTCGTTCAAACAACAAAGGCGAGCTAAAACTAACCGTTTAATTCTCTTAACCCTTTGCGCAAAAAGGACTGAGTTAGTGTTAACTCACTAAACTTGCTGCACGACAAAATGACGGGACATACTTTTCCACGGCCAGTAGAGAGGAGGCTTTAGTGGAGCCAGCCCCTGAGGACGTGGACGCCGTTGTGGGAGCCACCGGAGCCACAGGAGGCGCCGCCGCAGAGACCATCGAGTTCCCACTGGAGGAGGGGAGACTCACGACCGGCTGGACTGGCTTCATGCTCGTACCAGTGGACTTACGGGTCGTCATCTGTGGTCTACAACAGAATACAGTCACAAGAAAAGGCTTCGACAAAAACAACATAAACCCCCACCCCCCCCCCCACTCATCGAAAATACGTATGTATTTCGCCTGCCGCGCTAATTTACACCCAATTGCCTTAAAAAAACTACCAGTTTGCACATGCAATCAGCCTCCACAGAGTTCAATTTCAACTCAAATTCCAGAAAAATTTTGGCTTGCACCTCCGAAATTTTTTTCTAGCTACGCTAATGTTTGACCACAACACTTGAAAAGAATGTCAGTATACGTATATAACCTAATTTTTTCAACCGTCGGCGCCACAGAAGTGGCAGTGGTCTTCCAAGGATCGTGGGATGTCCCATAGACTGGGAGTGCGTTCTGCAGCAGATGTTGTGCTGCCACTGTGCTCTGATGATGCTGTGGCTGTGAGTGTTGCTGCAAATCCAGCGGATTCCGACCGCCATAGAGCAGTCCGTTGGGATCGGCTGCCAGAGTGGCTCCGAACTGAGACATGGCTGCTGCAGCCGCTGCCGCTGCACTTCCGCCGGTACCCAAATCCTAAAATACCCAGCAACAAATACGTAGCGACATCAAACAAAACAACCTTGATATTAGACCATTTTCGGCTGCCATTCCCACCATCTAGGAAAGTATAAATCCTCTCCAGCACAATTTTAATAGTTAACTAAAGCAACTAAGGCAACTATAAAAGAACTAGGGTAGTTTAGCGTACAATCTAAAATTGACTTATCTACTCCTACCATCAAACAAAATTCACACAGAGGTGGAAAGCCTACCAAAGGAAGAAGGCCGGATGCAGCCTGACTAGCCATGGCGAATTGCTGTTGCTGCTGCTGTTGCTGGTGTCTGACCTTGAGACCACTGGAGGAGCCACCACCATGCGGACCGCCCACTCCATTCATAAGAGGCGCCAAAGCTGACACAGCGGAGGCCATGGCAGCCGCTGCCGCATTACGCGAACCCACACCCGCGGCGCCACCCAAGGCTTGATGTTGTGGTGGTGGCCCGCCGCCTCCGCCCGATCCCGGTGGCTGAGTCATCATCATGGCCGCTGCAGCCGCAGCCGCAGTCGCCGCATCCATCTGACCACTCGCAGCACCGCCCGAGGGCCGTCCTGGAGCCGTGGGCGGCGGATGTGGAGCTGGAGAGGGCCAGGCAGCCATCATATCTGCCAGCGTCAGGCGACAGGTGGCCGCCGCAGCCGCGGCCGCCGGTGGAAAGCCCGCTGCGGCTGCGGCCAACATCATCTTGGCCGCTGCGTTCGGGTCGGCCGCAGCCACCAGGCTGACTGGGATGTACTGTTGGTAGTAGCTGGGAGCGGCCAGGGCAGCAGCCGCAGCCGCTGCCGCCGCAGCACTCCCGCCCGGACCACCGCCACCGCCCACAGCGGCAGCCGCAGCAGCCAGATTCGCTGCCGCAGCCGTGCTAGGCTCCCCGCTCACAATGCTCAGGAACTGTTTGTAGCCAGCATGAGAGAGACCGCCTAAAATAACATAGTTCAAACAGTGCACATAGAACAGTCATAAACTTTCAGATAAAAATCACAATACTAGATATAGAAAATTTTTCTGTAAAATTTTTTCTTTGTTACTGTTTCCTGTTTCAGCAAAGAAATAATACAATAAGCATCATACCACAAAAGCATCGACAACTACTATCTTCTAAAAGAATAATCCAAAAATTAATCATCTGTAGGATCTCTGATTTTTGTTTCACATAATATTGTTCCTATGCTTACCATATGGTTGAACCACAGCAGTGAGAGCCGGCTGATAGGCGATGTAAGGAGGAGCGGGCGGGGCAGCCACAGCCGCTCCCGAAGGATACTGAAGCAGACCGCCGCCTGTATAGTCGGAGGGACACACCTGAAAACGGTAAATAAGGACGTATAAATAACCACTAACAGGAGAAAATACAGCTCCAGCAACTCATGGTGAGCCTTAAGGTTTTGGTATACCAGCTAAATACAGACCGTCGATTTTTTCGAACACAGACTTATCAGCTGCAGAATCGGCCAAAATTTCTTATTACACCTAGGTTATCTTTAGTGAGGGGGGTGGCCCCCTTTTTGGGTTCCCCCCACTCGACCCCTCCCCCCCCCACTCACTATAGGGTGTCCAGAAAATGCCAAATTTTAAGGATTTTTGGTCAAAATCGTCTATTTTGGTATTAAAACTTGATTTTTGAGCACTTTCGAGCTTAGTTATAGCAGTATGCGTAGAAAACACGCAATTTGTACGGTATTTTTGGCATTTTTTGCCCATTTTATCCCTCCCCCCACTTTTTTGGCCTAGAGAAATCCCTGTACACAATGGTATGGAGGAAGGACTACGTGGGACGAGTGACAACACGATACCAGCACCTCATAAAACAGGACCACTCTACTGTTGTTAATTAATACCTGTGGTGGTTGAGGTGGTCCGGAGGGCGCACCCGAATGATGCTGGACAGAGGCGGCAGCCGCGGCCGCAACCGCAGCAATGGACGTCGGGATGAAGGAGGAGGGATGGGCGTGGGCATGGGCGTGATGCGAGGGGGTGACTGGGGTGGGACCCCCGTGACCACCGCCAGAACCACCCACACCCAGACCCAGAGTCCCCGCGGCGCTGCCGAGGACAGGACCCAGACTGACGCCGCCGCGATGATCCACAAGGATGTTGCTCGCCGCGGCCACACGGGCCGGCTTGTTACGATAGCACACCTCCATTGCCTTGATCGAGGAGTGAACACTACAACAATCATGACACATACAAAATTATCAAAATACAGTACCAAAATATAGATAAATAAAAGAGGGACCATAAAAGAAGCTTCACGTTTATTTTACCACAAAATCAGCAATCAATTAAGACGTCCAATTTTCGCCTTTATTTCTCCGTACACGTTTTGCAGAAGAAAAACTCCTGGGAACAGACAATTACAAACACTGATCAACTTCCTAGTTAATGCCTTGCGCACAGCACATATTATTCTTTGAAAATCCACGAAGAACTCAGCTCCTGAATATTCTTATTAAGCCCAGTTCGAGTTAGGGTGGCTTACTAGGGCAGGGAGAGCTTACTATGAGGATCTGGGACACTCGATGAAATGTGTGAGGGCAATGAAGGGATGCCGGAGTCCTTCGCCAGGCGTCAGGCGATTCTCCGCCTGCATGGAGAGCATCCGCTTGAGAATATCGATAAACTCCATTCGATCGCAACTGATCAGAAACTCCGCCCCGTCCACAACACTGTGATCCGGCGCTGACATGTTCACCTGGAACAGACAGTACACAACAAAAGCAATCAAAAAACGTCTCATTTACACAGGAAAAAATGCTCCTTCGTTGCAGGTAAAAATAGACATTAGGAGTTCCCAGAAGGCAGGTTGTACATACAATAGCAGAAGACAGGAGCCCGCCTGTAAAATACATATGAGCGGTGTGGGGGGGGGTGTAAAAGAAAGAAAAGAAGCTGCAAATATTATTACAAGAAATAAAAATGCTCCTCTGGAGCATGAAAAAAGTAATATGGGTGATGGTGAGGTTGTAAAATCAAAAGAGGACTAGTCTTTAAAATGCTTAATATGGGGGCTAGGTTCAAAAATAGAAGAGGACTAGGTTGTGAGCGAATTAATATGGGCACAGCTTCGCCGAACAACCCATATTCGCGGTTTATAAACGTATATAAATCATTATGCATATCCATCCAAGCTACATTTAGTTTATAGTGCATAAACAATCTCTACTGCTATGTACGTATATATGTATTCGAGCGTAACGGAACTTTTATTTTAGCAAACTTTTTCTTTGAGAAGCTCTTTATACTAACCAGTGCACTTTATCCATTTATATCTCAAGAATAATTTTAGGACTCTGACCTTCTATTTCCTTCCTGCTTGAACCAATAGCTTTAGCATGCTATCCTTAGATCTCCTCTCGTTGCTTGCTGCAGTTCAACACGACCACATCATGATAATTTAAGTATATTCCTAGCAAGTCTAACAGTGTATGCAAACAACTAAATTAATTCAATGAGTATTCAACTTCTTAAATTTCTTATTACTGACTGACACTGATAGCTCTGTATGCGACAAAAGCTAAGACGAAGCGTGAAATCCCGCGAATATGGGTTGTTCGGCGAAGCAGTGCCCATATTAATTCGCTCACAACCTAGTCCTCTTCTATTTTTGAACCTAGCCCCCATATTAAGCATTTTAAAGACTAGTCCTCTTTTGATTTTACAACCTCACCATCACCCATATTACTTTTTTCATGCTCCAGAGGAGCATTTTTATTTCTTGT
>JASAND010031255.1:0-45560 GCA_030248195.1 Trissonchulus latispiculum
GATCTAATGACACAGGCTATAAGGGGGTGGATTGGAAGTTATTTCGGAAAGAAAATTCTCTTGGCTACTCCCCTAATTAAGTGGTACCTCAAACACGGACTCAAAATTACTAAGATATACCAGGCTATTGAATTTAAACCCAAGGCATGTTTCAAAAGGTTGGGAGACGAAGTAACTTTCCATCGTTCTGCAGCCGATTCTGACCCAGATCTAGCACTCAAGGGAGAAATGTTTAAACTTTTGGGGAATTCTTACTATGGCCGAACCATCACAAACTTAGAAAAACATCAGGATGTAAAATATTGTCAAAGGTCAGAGGCTAGTAGGGAAGCGAATGGGTGGAGGTTCAGAAGGTTAGATGATCTAGGAACGGGGGTTTATGAAGTTCAAACTGCTAAGTCAAAAATTGTTTACAGACTCCCGGAGTTGGTAGGATTTTTCGTATACCAATACGCTAAGCTTAGAATGTTAGAATGTTATTACGATTGCCTAAAACCAAACTTAAGACCAGGATCATTTCAACTTTGCCAAATGGATACCGACTCCCTCTACTTCGCTTGCTCCTCCACTGATTTAACTGACTGCGTTCCACCCGAAAACAAGGAAAGCTGGAAAATGGCCCTAAAAGACTTCTTTGTATTAGACCCCGCCCAAAAACGAGTACCCGGGCTGTTTAAAGAAGAGTGGAAGGGTGACGGCATTATAGCTCTTTGTAGTAAAACCTATTTCGCATGGGGTGAAACTAATAAGGTTAGCCATAAGGGGGTAAGTAAGAAACTTAACCAGTACACTTGGAAAGATTTCAAAGACGTTCTCGATACTGGCTGTACGAAGTCAGGAGATAATAGGGGATTTGTGAATACATATTGGGGCCTGGTTAAATACTACCAAACTAGTGACGCTCTATCGTACGCTTATCCTAAACGCAAAGTACAAGCGGACGGAGTAACTACAGTACCCTTAGATAAATAATATTATACTTACCCACTCAAGAAGAAGAAGAAGAAGGAGAGGATGAAACTTTATGATAAAAACCCAAAAAAATGAAAAAACTAAAAAAGACAAAAACATTGCATGCGCCGGACTTAGATAGAGATTTAACTATGTAGTTCGGTGAGGTAGGTTAGATAGGTGAGTAGGTTAGGTAGGTAGAAACTGTAGATGAGCCAGGTCGGTAAGTAGGTACGTATGTTAGTCAGGTAGGTAGGAGTCCGGTAATGGGCCTACGCCGAAGCCCCGGGGGAAGAACTCAGAGGGACGGAAATTAGATAACTGGGAATGTAAACAATTATGTATTAAAGAAGAGGTTAGAGAAAGATGACTGGAACATTTGATGTGTCAAAAGGGCAACGAGTAAAAGTGGGGTCCGTAATAGATGTACCTGGTGAATGGGGTTCATGTAGAATGTCGTTACTCTAGGAAGGGTTGTAGGGCAAGTCGCAATCCAATGATTGGGGGTCGAAATGCTGACACTATACTACTGCCGGGGAATATATTCCGCTCCGGCGGAATAACAAAGGTCCAGGGGTATTTTGTATAGACACATGTGGTAGGCGGCCGTCAAGGTGGCATACTAAATTCTCCACAATCGCTGGAAAAATGGTCATTTTTCAAAAACTACATTTTATATGATAGCAGCCTACGAGATGGCAATTGGAAGATGACCATTCCTCCGATAATTGACCTGAGTTTAATTTAATTTTAATTTAAGATTCAAAATCGACACCTTTAGTTTAATTTTAATTTTATGCTTGACTAGTAATGCATTATTTAATTTCTGCAGAAATGGCAATTTTGGACGCTAAAATAAGAAAGCTGGCTATATCTTAAGATAGAAAAAAGCTCGAGAGCTGCTTAAAACGCAAGCATGTAGAGCACAACGAGATCTTTCGTATGAATACAGCAACAACTGTTCAGCTGCTGTAATACAGTCAAAACAGGTTGTCAAAAATCGCCCTGAGAACAAATGTCGAAGTTTTGAAACGGGATTGCGCTGAGGGGTCTTAAATGTCCGAATAAGTGTTTTTGGAAAGATTCATCAAATTTCTTCTTGATTTGAGCTGTCAATTTACAATACGTTCCCAAATGGAATCACCCCCTTAAGAATTTAATTGACTACTTTTCGATAAGTCGAAGCAAGCCATAATTGATTAAGCTTCAGTTTTCCTTGCAGAGGCTTCGCATAACAGCAGAAAGTTGATTCATTCGCAACCATTAATTGCCGATAGTCAGTCAGTGGTGAAGACATTTTAATACCTGGGCTCTAATTTATGAGCGGACCCATTATCGGAGTTTACCATGTGCCTATTTGAATTTACCCTGGGCAGAATATCTGCAACTCCAACCATTTCTTTGAGCTCTTTCTTGCCATCCATGAAAATGTTCACAAAAGCTTCGCTGCTTTTTCTGTTCCACTGTTCTACTGTACTGTACTGCTCCAGTAAAATCAACCTCGACGTTTTGAAGCCAGAACTTATTAGCTATATATTTTACAGACAAGAACCAGAAACTGGAAAGGGAATTTTCACTGTTTATGCATTCACCCGGCTTTGGAGATACGAATTTGAAGATTTTGATCTAAACTCTACGTTTTCCTGGCGCCCCCTTGTCTGTCCAAGCGAAGATATCTATTCTGCATCTCAGCAGGACTGTAAAAGGTTCCAATGCTCTGTAACCATGAAGGGATATGACAAGTTTCAATATAACATTACCAGCTACTTTGACATAAATCCTGGTTGTGCAAAAATCAGCAAAGAGCTAAAGAAAATTCCTCAACTACCGCCTAAGGAGCGAGAAGCTAAATATAACAAAATTCAGGCGATGTTGCCAAATCTACCAAATTGCGATATTTTGCAGCTGCCCAGTATCAATTTTACTGATCCTTATTCTTTCCAGTTTTGCATTGTTGATCCGTTCCCGCTAGTCATGCCTTCTTCCTGGTATGTAATCAATTTCCACTCATTTGGTACTTACAAAGCAAACGACAGTTATACAACATACATTGACTACAGGGATACCTTCATAGCATCGGGATTTCGCCAAGGGCATAGTTCTCTTCTCCACGACTTCGATGTTCAAGAAATTGACAATTTTGCTTCACTTACATGGGATAAAATCACAAGGTGCTACTTGGAAACCAGCTTAAAGAACCTGTTACCAGTTGGAATCAAATTGAATATTACAATCACTACTGAAGCGGAAGGTTCGCAATCAATGATAGTCAGTTTCAAACCACGCGAATCCAAAGGCTTGGTTTCTATTAATGGACGCGCTCCAATCATTGACATTTCTTTGTATAGCGTGGAAGGAGTAAATGAATTCCAAATATCGCCAACATTCCGAAGCCACTCTTTTCAAGGAGTAGTAAGCGTCCCGTAGATAAGCCTTAGTATGTTTTAGAGTCTTAGTTTATGATTTTGGAGTCATAACCGATGACGAGTGGGGAGAAGTTGTGAGTAAGCGGTAACCATCGCATCTACTCTGACTTCCAGTATTTTACGAAAGATACGCTTTATTCGTTAAGGTTTTGAACTGTACTTTCCCTCGTAAGCAAGCCATTTTTAGGTATTCTGGTGTAACTGCTAGAAATATCGCTTTGTGACCTCCGCAGTTAGCCGACAATCTCAAATCGGCTGCCTTCCACATATTAAGCGTTTTCAGTTACTCACAGTGTCTTTGTTTCAGAGAGAGCGCAAACCATGTGCCAAAAGGGAAGACTTTGCGGACAGGAAAAACACGCTGGTGATTGACTGATTATCCTATGGTCCTGAAGATTTTTTAAAGGTTTACACAGGTGTTCCTAATAGAAATGCGCATTTCGGACCGCCGACACGGCACGGCCCGGCCGAGGACAGGTCGGCGCAGGCAGACATCAATTGGTCAGCTGGCAGGGCTGGGCCGCGAAATTTATTAACTGTGCCCTGAGCGGGCCGAAACGGGCCGCTTCTACTCTAAGGAAATGTTGTGAATGCACTTAAATACCTACAGCCATGCCGTTATTTGAGGGGAAAATTTTCTTTAAATTGTCTTTCATTTTCTTTTTTCCTTGGGAAAGAACAAAATTTCACCAGCGCAAGCTGATATTTGAAAACTGTAAACGTGAATGATATAAACAACATGTTAAAAGGCGATAATGTGTACACTAAGCATAAGTGAATAGTTTAAATGTTGCCTAATATAATTTGGACTTAGCCCAGCATGAAGCCATTATTCCAATTGTGAAATTCTAGGAACATTTGCTTTTTCTTTTTCCTTATTTAAAGAAAATATCCAATTTTCTTCCGTTTTCTTTCCCCTCAAATTAACTCACCCTGGTTATTTTAAATAAGTATTAACATTTCGCAGTCCAATTTAGCATTATGTATGTAGTATTGAAGCTTTTGAAATAATATAG
The DNA here is from genome assembly GCA_030248195.1 of Trissonchulus latispiculum. Lineage (NCBI taxonomy): Eukaryota > Metazoa > Nematoda > Enoplea > Enoplida > Ironidae > Trissonchulus > Trissonchulus latispiculum. Next base: position 4,394 of record JASAND010031255.1, read on the forward strand.
TTAGTAAAATTATGGAAATCGGGCGGGGCCGTGTCGAAAAACCTCGGTCCGCGCTCATCTGTAGTTCCTAAGAATCATTACACCCCACCAATTTTCCATACAGAAAATCTGTCATTCGGTTTAAGGCATAATCTAACATTTTTGCTGGAAGCTTTCTGAACATAATGCGATTTTTGGGACAAGTTTTCAAAACCCAGTTGATTGAATGTCGTTTGAATTCTTTTGCATCATTAATGCCAAATGCCTTTTTACAAACCTAATTCAAATTTCACAGTTTCAGCCGCCATAATCATTTATTGTGCTCTCCTGTGTAACCAATGAACGGAATCGTATAAAGCAGTTAAAGACATTTAATTTATTTATGTAGTTTAAGATGATTTAGAATAAATAAACGTGACTCCTACAAACTGACTAATTTTGAATTTATCGGGTTTCTTGTGAGTTTGGTTTGTGGTTGGGTTGTCAAACAAAAACCACAATAAGAACTGCAGAGATACAGTAGATCAGTATAAATGTGATGGTAATGTAATGTAAGCCGTCGGTTTAAAGAAACTGAAATCTGAACACTGCATCAGTGTAAATATAATGCTAACGTAATGTTTTGAGAAAACAGTACGTATTTCCACGATTTCTTAACCAGATAATATGCACATGTTTCATAAAACCAAGAGACTATAACCAAGAGACGGCACTATAACTTTAACAAGCGGCATGCTCTTATTAGGCTTGCGACATGATCTGCACGATAACGGCTGAAACCCAACAAATTAAACCCATCACTCCAAAGAAATTTGCACGCCATGCCTATCTTCCAAACGCAACTATTCTGTTAGTCCAAGACGTGTCCTTTGCAAGCTTCAGTGCACAAACATAATGTGAGAATTTCTTTGAAGTCATTTACGATGGGATCAGCCCTTATCCTGCGGTTCATGTCGCATGCCTAATAACTAAGAGGCACTTGCCAGTAGTATACCAGTCCGTGTTCTTAGTAGTTAGCCAATATTACTGGCTCGAGTCGCTAAGCTATGACTGACCCTACTTAAGAGGGGGGGTGACTAAACTTTTGCCCCGACTTTGTGCGATTGGCCTACTTTTTGGCGAAGTTATAGAGCATGGGTGTTGTCAAGAAAATACTTGGTCGTTGGTTCTTAGCTGCCTTCCAGCCATGCGCAGCCGTCGGGTTTATGTGCCCGACCCCCCCCCTTTTTCACAACTACCTACATAATTAATTAAAAATTTCTGCTGGCTGCAAGACCCTAGCTCCAAAGTTACCATTTGCCAATATGATTTGGCACATGTGCCCCTATCTGCAGAAAAATACTAGACGTCTCTGTCTTATCTGCATCTAAGGAAATTACTCTTCAAAGTTGAAGTTTCGTCAAAAACTTTAAAATTTTTGGCTAACGGATGCAATATTTTATTACTGGTGAGAGCTATAAGGCTGTAATTTGGCATAAAAGGAGGCCCCGTAGGGGTCCTCATTTGTGCCAAATGCCAAGAAATTCTGCAGCGTGAAAAAATTTTTATGCCAGCTCAAAATTGCCAAAATCGCATTTTTTGGTCAGGTACCCCTGAAATCGAAAAATTCAAATTTCTCGAAATTAAAATTTTTCGAAATATTTGAACTCAGCGTGGTCGAAAACACACCCGCAAACGATTTCAGCTCGATTAGTAAAGGTTTGAGACTTCTATGGCTGCAGAAACCTCTACACTGGATCCGACAGACTGAAAATTGCGGTTTCGGCAATTTTTGAAGATTAAAGTTAACATAACAAGTTTTCACGCAGCAGAATTTCTTGCCATTTTGCACAAATGAGTACTCCTATAGGGCCTCCCTTTATGCCAAATTACAGCCTTATAGCTCGTACCAGTAATAAAATTTTCCTTTCGTTACCAAAAAATTGTTAAATTTTTGCCGAAACTTCAACTTTGAAGAGTAAATGCGTTAGATGCAGATAAGATACAGACATCTAGTATTTTTTCTGCAGGTAGGGACATATGTGCCAAATCATATTGGCGAATGGCAGCTTTGAAGCTTGGGCCTAGCAGTCAGTAGAAATTTTTAATTATATTGGTAGTTGTGAAAAAGTGGGGGTCGGGCACATAAACGCGACGGCTGCACATGACTGGAAGGCAGCTAAGATCTGAGTACCCGGTATTTTTTGACCCCACCCATGCTCTAAATCTTCGCCAAAAGTTAGGCCAATCGGAGAAATTCGGGGCACCCCATTTTAGTCCCCCCTTAAGTAGTAACAGAGACTTCAATTGGGATCAGTTAGGAGCCCAGGTAATTTAGTCGTAATACAAACAGAATTCACACATTTATTCAATCAATGCATGACCATTTGCAAGTGAATGTATGCCATCTTCAAATACATATGTAATGTTTGTCATCATAGGCGTGTATGTATGTTTATGCGATTGTCATCATTTGCTGGCTTGTACCGGGCTCTGATAGGATGCCGACGAGGCGTGCCATCTGATACGGAGGGGCCGGTTTCTGTACTTTACTGATCTTGGACACTGTTAGGGCTCCCACTAGAGTTGCTAGAGCTTTCCGAAGGACTGGAAGGTACCAAGGGTAGGTTAACGTCATTGGCTGCTAGTCCAGCAGCAGGCTGCACAGTCCACAGGCTTAATATTATCCAAGAATTCGTTTCTGTCGTCTTATGCCTCGCTTTCTTGTACTTCGGTTTCAGTGTCGTTTTTCTTCTATAGCTTGTTTTGTTGCTTTGCCGTTTTCCTTTTTCTACTGTCGGTAATTCCAAGACTTTCCCATTTCTTTGAATTTCATGGCGTGTGACCGGAGGCGTAATACCGGTCAGATTTCGTAATACCGAACACAAGTTTCAGGATTCGAACTGAATTGAATCTGGATTCAATTGAACCGTTGATGAATGAACACTGGATCTGTAGGCTGTAATCACCAAGGGCAGTTACAAATACCAGCTCCGTTCATTGCTAGTGACATTGCTAGGAACAGCGATCTGAAAACTGTAAAGTTGGTTCTAAAGTCTTCGAGCTGACGATATATCAAACCATGTCTGAAACCAGTGATTGGTGTTGATCGTATAACGAACGCAAAAACGGACTTGCGCTGTTTTTGTTTTTCTCGGAGGGAAGAGATCTTTTTTCAGTAGTGAAAATAGGATTCTGAGGTCAGGATTCTCCTTCTGTGAGTCTCTTAAAGACGTGTTGGGCACATCTGTGATAGCAGAAAATTTTCCAAATTTCTTGTAATCAAGTTGAAGCAAACCACCTGATTTTGGCACCACTTGCGTGCGCATGCTTCAAGTCTTGACAAAGCAAGGGCATTAGTGTGCTTCTTTCCTTGAATTTCGATGGAGTGGTAGTCCTCACCTAAGCTCTCAAACCAACGTCCGATTGTCCATCTGCGTAATTGAGTTTTCTGATCCATTGAAGAGCAGCATGATCAGTACGAACAACAAATTTCTTCCACAAAAGGTACGGTATGAGGTGTCTTAGAAATTCAACATTGGCGAATAGCTCTCACCGGGTCGCACAGTACTTAATTTCGGCTTTAGACAACGTTTTCGTAGCGTTGTTGCTGTCCTAGTACTGTGCCAGTTCAGCACCAATCGCCCATGCTGACGCATCTGTGTCATGAATGATGAATGAATGATGAATGAATGATGTCTTCTCAACAAATCGGGTATACGTAACAACTGAAGCAGATTTCAATCGCTGCTTCAATGCGTTGAATGCTCAGTCAAATTCAGCTGTCCACTGAAAAGGAACAGCTTTCTGAGTGAGCTTGATTAGTGGGCTGACAAGGGCGGCAAAGTTTCTGATATGTTGTCGATGAAACGACGCAAAGCTCAGAAAGGAGAGCAATTCATGGACAGTGGCAGGTTGCTTCCAGTGGGAAACTTTGGTGATTGCAGAAGGATCGATGGTATCTGGGAGGGGTGTAATAAGGGTGAACCAAGATGAGCCCTTATTTGAGCAGCGGACTGTAGGTGGAAAATTAGACGATTGATGTGTCTTAGAAGTTTGAAGGGTGACCCCCCAAGTATGCAGGGCTTAAGGAGACATACAGCGCCACCAATACACCAGCCGCCAAATAGCTGACAAACACCTATGACAATCTCCAATCAAAACAGGCAGGTAAGCTCCCAAAGTAAACACAGTATAAACACGGAAGTAAGTACACACACAGAAATAACAGGAGGATGATAATTTGCATATTTCACCCCTTACACTACAAAAATTCCAAAGTTAGAATTACCCGGCTTTGCCAAGAAGGGAATTCGTGATTGTCGTTGGATCATCTACTAACAACCTGTAAAACGATTAACGTTATCTGAGTCATGTGTCGGGTACATGAGTCATCGCAATGCAGGTGACTGTTCTGTGCGCTGTTGCCCACGCAGTTAGGCAAACCCCACACTAGAGATGAGATCAGGACCGAGAAAGCCCGGCCCAACGTGCCGGGCCGCGCAGACCTGATGTCCAGTCAGGGCCGGGCCTGAGAAAACATTAGTAAGGGCCAGGCCGGGCCGTGCAGCTCCCAATGCAAAAGCCAGGCCCTGTCTAGCCCTGACGTTTTTTTACATATAAATCTATCGCACATGTACACTTTCCAATACTAATAATTGTCTTTGCCTTCCTGACTTCGAATTTCTTGCTTTCTTTGCAACCCAAATGACACTGCATGTGCCAAATACTGTTTGAGTGTGCGAACGGTTTTTCGAAATTTTAGTGCATACTGAGTACCTGTTTGTGTTTGTTTATGTCTGCTTTTGAGTAACAAAAATTCAACCTTTTAAAATACTTCGGTAATTCGACCTCGGGCTAATTTAGTCCTCCGATTTCTCATTCTCTTGACTAATTTCGGATCCTAATTTCCTTAGTAGGGTGGAATTCTGAAATATTCGTCATGCATAATTGACTTGAGAGAGCATGTACTTTTGGTCCCGAAAATAAGATAGTGAGGCAGAACACATGATGGTCACGTCTCAAAACGCCACAGAAGAATTTTTTAAAAGTCAGGCCTTTTCAGGGCCGGGCCGGGCCGCGCAGACCTAATCGCACTCAGGGCCGGACCCGGCCAGGGCCTGAAAGTTTTGACATAGGGCCGAGCCGGGCAGACCTAAGATTTGAACAGGGCCGGACCGGGCCGGGCCTGAAAATTCGGCCCTGATCTCATCTCTACCCCACATACACTCAGCCTCATTACAAGGCATAAAGATCACCTCAGCCTAAGGTTTGGGTCAAGCTGCAGGAAAGATGCCAATCCACACGACCAGCGTTTTAAACAAAACCAATGTTTGCGGTCATGGTGCAAGAAAAGAAGCGAGCACGTTTTACTGTTCAAGCTTGTATGCAATTCAATGTATGTACAGGCACATTTACAAACAACAATAAATATAATAAATATTTTCTACTATCTAATGCTGATTAAAGGATAGAATATCAGATTGTGACAGTTGACAATGGAAGAAACAATAATAATAAGCAGTCGAAAATATAAACTAAAAGGTTGCAAAATGGAAGAAGTTGAAGAAGATCCAACGGAATAGGAAGATAGATCATGCTCTTCGATTTTCACCAAATCGCTTTCAACATCTGAAACACATTGAACAGTAGTATTCTTATGAAAAAATAATGCCGTGGGATACATAAAACTAAGAGTTCACAATTCTTCTATATTTAAGAAGTAGAGTAAGGCACTAGAGGGCTTCTCTTCTTAGCACTGGGTAACGGTGATCCAACCACAATACGCGAATACTCCCCCGTGTGGTAGGGAGGCCGACACAATACCCTCTCCCCATTTGGTGGGGGGAGCCAGAAGGAGTCCCCGTTCGGGGACGGGTACGCAGATTAGGTTCCTCGATTGGGGGGGGGGGAGTCGTCCAACACAGGCTAGGATTCGTTGAATTTAGCTGGCTACTGGTGGTGGGGTACCCGTTTGCCTACCCCTCCCCCCCCCAACATACGAGGACCCCTTTTGCCTACTTCCAACCAAACGGGACCCATTGTAGAAATGCAGTGAAACAACCGTAATACTCTGCTCAACCCCCCCACAGAAAACGGGGAGATGGTCTCTGCAATCTGACAGGCAGTCGGCCATACACCCCCTCCCCCCACCAAATGGGGACATCTGTTTGCTGACCCCCCCCCCCACTAAACGGAGGAGTGTATGTGCTGTCGATCAGGCCGAACCCCCCACCCCCACAAAACGGGGGAACATTCTTGTATTGTAGGTGGGGCATCGTTACGCAATGCCAAGAAGAGTAACCCTCTAGTAGCTTTCTCGTCTTGTAATATATAGCCTAATTAAGCAGTCTTGATGAAACTAAGATAATTGAAGTACAAACTATAAAAATAGCTTTTGTTGATGATAAGCAAAATCGGTTTTCTAGATAGTGCAAGTCGCAGCCTGTAATTCCTGCATATTAGACATATATAGTTCATAGTTTTCACAGGGTGTACAAGTTTCTCCTGAAAATTATAGGTATAAAGCCTGGTTCACACTGGTGTCCGGTGTCCAGTCTTTAGGTCTTTTTGTATAAGTCTTGCGTAGTTCAAAGACAGACTCATTCACACTATTGTCAAATGTCTTCTGTCTGTGGTAGCATTCAACGAATCAAATTGCACACTGAAATGCGATTGGTTTATCCCCTAAGACATAGGACAATAGTTGGACTATTGTCTTAAGACATAAAACACCAGTATGAAACCTGGTTTTGAGTAGTCACATACTGGACTTTTCCTGAAAGGAAGGAGTCCGCAGAGACTTGTAGACCGGGGCACTGAGACCCACTCTGGACACAGCCTGAACCTGAATCACAAACTCCTGATCCGGAATCAAACCTTTGAGGACTAGTTGTCTTTCGCTCTGAAATAGTTACAGATAAATCTAGTCAAATCGGGCTAATTTAACTCAATAGTTCAAAGTCCACATGAAGTTTTTTCGGGCCTGTTGCTGTAGTGACACACTTTTCTTTCGATCGTAATAGAAAAAGCATAACTGACAGTCTCCCAACGTTGTTTGCATGACAATGTAATCTGATTAATACGTACACTATTGCAGTCCATTAACTAATTTTTAATTTAACTAAAATTAATTTAATTAATTATATAATTGGGCTAGTCCGGTTACCCCGTCTAAAACTCGTATGATGATCGTATTCTGATCAAGACTAGGAAAGGGTTCAGCCGCAGCCAGACCCAGAGAGTGAGTCAATTTCTGACCAAAGAGGATCCGATAGGCCGTGACTGGGGCGTCGGAGCGACGTGGGGGGTCCCAGTGGCACTTAAGGTTCACTTCTAGGGGAGAGGAGGATTGGCCCTCTTCAGAAGAGCAGGACAGATTTTCTGGAGGGGAAGGAACATCGGGAGCTAAAAATTAAAACAATGAAATTTGATGTTAAAAAATAGTAAAACATGGAATGTTATTAAATTGAAAAACTGTAATAAATTATGTTATAAAAGGAATTATAGTTAAATGGAATTATATTAAAGTTATATGGAACGTTATAAATTAGGATGATTTGAGTATCTGATCTGAGACTTATAACGGTCAAGAAACTGAGCAAAGGGGTACTGTAAAAATACAGAGCTGGATATCGAGGCAAGTTAGATTTCGTTTTTATAGCCAAATCTCGGTTTTCTGTCTGTGACCTTCGTCTAGTCGCTTCATGTCTCCATTAAAATCAAAGCAAAACCATTTAGCGAGGGCGACAAGAGATACAAATGCTAACACTCTAAAGTAGGGAATAATGCTTACGTAGAGAGGGACAATCGGGAGGTTGGGATCCCAAATATTGGACCTCCTGACATTTCGGGGTCAAAAACTGAATGCGGGAAGGCCCCGAGGGAAATTGGATTGACGTGGAAGAGGGAGTCACTGATGCCTCATAGTGGCAGCCAAACTGTAGATCGTAGAGGACTAAGTGGTTGATCTGAAATTAATGGAAAAGGGATTTTAGAGTTTTACGATATCTAAGAATAATTCACCGTGAAAATTAAGGAATAAGCTTCGTAAGGTAGGACTAAAGAAGTTATAATTTTCCCCTTTACCAATTAGCATAATTAATGTTACTATTGTGTGCATTATTGTGTTAGTGCATGGTACAATATTGTTACCCAGCTATGCAGGTAACAACGGTATTGGAGTGCAGGCAAGCCAGGCAGTCAAAAACGTTCACCTCAACGTGACTTTCCGGCACCGTTAATTGATTTGTAATATTGAAATTAGTGATGACAACAAAGCGTTAGCTCATTATCCTTTACCGTGACAACGGGGCGTTAATTCTATCCTATATCTCCCCTGCACTTCGCTCAATTTTTATCACTGTCTTAAAATTCATAACAAGTTAAGGCTTAACTAAGACGTGTCACTGAGAGATAAGCCGAAACTATTCTATAGCATAAATTTCCATACTTGAACAACATGTTCAATCGGTTGTTTACTGATCAGGGATTCGGCAGACGTCGTTTCAAGGCAAACGGTCGGCCACCAAACAACCCGGAATTTCACACTTTCTGAATCTGAAAATAAAATTTATTCTTTTACAGAACGGTGGATAATAACACTCACAACTTTATAGGCTTAACGCCAAAAAAGTGTAACATAGACTTTACGACGTTTACCACCTTAGGAGGCTGCTGAAATACAAAAATAGCTATTCAGAAACAATTTCAAAACGTTAAAAAGTATATGGAGCTTTAGAATTCCTTTGAATTTACCATTTATGTGGCAGGACCAGGACAGGTTAGCTTTGAGCAGTCCATTCTCATAGTAAGGCTCATCAATATTTAGATCTGACATTCTTATCATCGTATCAGTTATCGGAGTGGTTTCTGCCAATTGTGACTCTCCGTTGGCGGTTGAGTTTGATACCAAAGGAAGCCAGTGGACCCCAGTACCGACTTGCTCTGGAGTTTGACCTGAAACTTGCAATATGCATTATATATATATTATATTAGATTATATATTCCATCAAACAAAATTAAATTAGCCATTTGATTGACCAGTAGCACAAATTCAATACACTGTTATTTATATACTAACCTGTAATGACCAACCTGAACCAACCGATAGAAGTAACTAACTCTATTTCCACAGTATTATCAGAAAAAACTCGTTCTTAATTACTTCAGTGAATGAAGCCAATTACCACAAATGGAATTTGGTGTGTAATTACTAATAAATAAATAAATAAATAAATAAAAATCAATCATCCAGTCAACATCATCATCATCACCATCTTACGCACCAGAAACCCTATCACTAGGCTCTGTATCACCCGTCACAATATATAGAATCGCCTTTTCCCCGTGCCATTCCTCCCGTTCGGACTGCACGATGGCATGAACCTCGACCAGATATCGAGTCCCGGGTCGGAGCCCGTCCAGTCTCGCCGACATCACGTCCCCGGGAACCAGGCGGGTTCGACTGGGCAGGGTCAAAAGGTCATCTTCATGTTCATTGGATAAACTGATCACGTGATCCAGGCTGGCTAGCCGCTGATTGGCTGACTCAGTCACGTGCTTTAGAGAGGCTTGATTCAGACTGGCTGCTGTTGAGGCGATGTGACCTGAATCAGCCAATGAGGAAACAGTTGGCTGCTGATTGGTTGAAGTATGTGGGAAAGGAGCATTCTGATTGGCTGTTAGTCGTTCTGCTGTAATCTGATTGGTGGATTCAGAAATCACGTGACCTTCATGCTCGACAGGAGCCCAAGTCAACTGGTAGTGCAGAATTGGAAGATCAGAGGGAGGTGGGCCCCAGAAAACGTCCTGGTTGACAAGTCCGTCCTCAAAGTGACCTGGGCCCATGGACAGGTCACGTGGTTTGCCTGGAGCTTGCGGCGCTAAAACAGGAAAATAATGCTAATAATGCCGAGTTTGGGAGGACAAATAATGCGTTAAGCCTTGACGGTTGCTTGCGCAACGAAAGCTTTCAGGTCGGTTTAGTGAAATATCTGTTCAAATCCAGCCACAAGAGTTGGAACAAATCCTTCCACAACAGTGTCTTGTATCTTGGCGACCATCTGACTTTGCCGTGTAACAACTAAAAAGCTACCACAAATAGATAATTATCTAGTTTAAACAGTTGCACCTCTGGAGAGTCTGAAAGAATCACTAGCTTGGGAGAATCCGAGACTTCCATTGACAGACACGGCGGCGACTCGAAACTGATAGTAGCGACCCGGAGACAACAGATGTTTCAGAATAGCAAACGGCTTATTTCGCTTAAAATATAACAGACAATAGACTTAAACCAAAATAAACAAACAGGATGTTGAACAAATAATTAACACAAGTTTTACTGGACGGTGACAGGAGCCCATTCCTATTTATCCGATCTTTCCCGTCTCCACCAGAAGACTATGAAAGAAAGGTAATTCCGAAGTCAATGGCAAGCAACTCACAATGGCAATGGTCTGCCAGGAGGTCATCTGACTTGGTGAGGGTCGTACGCCCCAGCGCCACTGGACGATGTAGAGATTGGAGTAGGTGCTGGAGTGGAGGGGCCTCAGGCGGGACATGACCCATCGGACCACCGCAGAACGACCGCGCTTACGCTCCGCTGCCATCACCTCCGTCGGAATCGGTAGGAGAACTGAAAAAATCAAAATTAAAATTATCATCAAAAACATCAAAATAAATATACACAATAAATAAAACTATACTGCAATTATTTAACTAGCACTATAGAATCAACACTCCACAATTGAAAATAGTCGGATTTTTGGAGGAGGTTTGTGTATCGACGCCTTGAGCACGTAGACAACAGTTGTCCATTTAAACTACAGTATTCCAGTTAACCAATATTGCCATTGCTTTTGTTTAATTTGTTTTTTCCATTTTGTGCCCATCCATTTTAAAAACCTCGCAGAGCTCTTGCAGCGTATAAAATTTATTTGTACTCACTGGGAGAGTAAAAGTGTCACACAAAGATTGGTGTGAAAATGAAAGCAAAATTTTGACATTGCCAAAAGGCTAAACATTCAACAACAATAGACCTTGTGAAAACCGTAATGATCTCAAATTAGTATCTACCAACCATCAAAATTAGTCTGGTACAATAAATTTAAGGTGAAAGATATTGTTAATGTGTTAAGTCCTCTATAATTAAGTTTTTGTTGTTACAAAATTTCTTTTGAAACGAGGAGGTCAAATCAACACTGTAATCAATCTAAAGTAAGTTTAATTGAATACAACAATTAAAGTTACTGCAGTTAACTGGCTCAAGTAAACGACATTGATAATACTGTAAAAATACAGTAATTTGTCATACTTAGTGATTTGGAATAGCCATGTCGTAATGTCACAGTTTAGAGTTCGAATTCTGACATAAAAAACTTTTAGGGACAATATATACTCAATGATAAGAAGCAATAGTGATACGTCCATAACTTCATGAAATCCAGATCGAATGGGTAATATTTGGTTAACTTTTTCATTTTAAATTGATTTCGCAAAAACTAAGTTTTATTTTCAGGAGTTGGAGGTTGAACTTTAGAAAAATTTCACATTTAACTGATCATCAAAACTTTTAATTACATCTTCTAAATTTGTATTGGAAAATAAGAAACTCATATATACTCCAGGGACTTCTTTTTAATCCCTCAGTATCGATCTTAAATTTACTCGACTTAAACCTTACGTTAGAAATGCTTGGGGGGTCATGTTTTCTGTCCGAGACCTTCGTCGCTCCGCCTTTTGTCTACCTTTTTATGGAGTGTGGAGGGCAGCTTTCCATAGACCTCAACGAGTGCCTGACAAATACGGAGCGTCTTTGTAAAGAAATTCAACCTCCCATTCTCTGAATCTAGGTTCTTTCACTCAATTGGAGCTTAAAGAAGCTTGAAGCTTATCTGGGTGGACCAGATTAATGTGACATTTTAACAAACAAGAATTAATTAGCAAAAACTAAATTACTGTTCAAAGAATCATGAGCTTTTCGGCAAGTGAGGCCGCAGTCGTTTTTGCAGCATTTTTCCAGCGAATCAATGCAGTCTAAGTCTTGTCCACAGGTTGATACACACTCCTAAATGCAGAAAAATATTGACAAAAAACTAGGCTCCTTCCATAAGAAACATTAATATTGACATTACCATTACTTACTAATTCACTGCTTACGACCCCACAATTCATGACAGTGACTTAGAAAAGAAAAGTGGTGAAAACAAATATTTCCATAACAATCAACATTAAAACTTATGTGATTAATTTTAAAAAGTTGTCTTTCATTTTTGGTAAAATCCACAAGTCTTTTTTGTATCATTTAAGGGAAGCGTATTCATTCTTCACTTTTTCAGAATTTTTATACTTGGTACCTAATTTTTAGAATGGAACCTAATTTGGTTCCATTTCAAAAACCCAATATCCAATCCGCATTAATTAATTGTAAGAAACTGAACTATCACTTTAGCAACTGAGTGAGACCCGTAAAGTTCCTATCATACTTTTAATTACATTTGCATAAAGTTTGGTCGGATTGAGCGATTCGGACGGACAAGAACCGGGACGATTTCGCAGGATGAAATCCATGAAGCGACAGGAAGCCTCACAACTGTCCACTGATTTCACATTCTGAAACAGAAAGAAAATTAGAATTATTTGAAATTAATTAGAATGAATATTCGTTTTCGCGACATCCTGATCGCTTAGGTCACTTTTCCAAAATACTGACGATTTCAACGCAATGTTTTGAAACCTATTTCTGTTAATTTCCCATGTAAGTGTTTAGTGACAAGGTGAGTACGTTCACTTTCGAAAACAATGTTCAGAGGTTCGACACCCACAGCATTTGAATTTTTATGTTTTCTTTTATAAGATTTCCCCTTTCTTAAGATTACATAACAACGACGGCGACACTAAATACGCAGAAGGGGATATTTAATCTTTCTGAGAGAAGGATATGGACGTTAGGTTTAAATCACTGGAAAAAGAGCAGCTAAGTAAACAATCTTGAACCTCTTCACGGAAAAAGATCACTTCTCTATGGCGTGTCTTAAAATCTGATATCTTGTCTCCAGCCGACACTATTAAGCTTTCAAGAGATACCTAAGCCTATGCTCTTATGTGTCTAAGGCATCTTTTAAACTAAGGATGGGATGGGCTGAGCTGCTTCAGTCTCGGCTAAACAAAAATTTAATATTTTAGAAAAATATACCTACTGTTTTCTGGTAGACGAGCGAGGTTAATAGGTACCCAAATTTATAGGCAACATTAAGTAGGTAGACTCAGGACTGTACCTACTGCCTAGCTAGCTATAGGAGATTTAGCTCATTATGTCACTGTGATATAGCACTGCTTGAAAGCACCGTTTTGTGTTATATCTGGCTTCGACACAGTGACCTGTAAATAGTCAGCTGATTTTACTACACGCTTGTCATACTCTTATCTATTATGTACCTTTATTTAGTTTTTGCCATCTTGAAATGCTGGAACTAAAAGCGAACGTCATAGTTGTAAGACTAGAAAATCGTATTTGATGCTATACCCCATATTAGCTACAAGAGATTTGAGACGACCACACTGCTATGATTTTTTTATTTTTGGAATAAATACCAAAGTTTTGACATATGTTTTCTTGTCGGCTTTCAGAACTCCTGAAGGAGTCATAAAAAAGTTTGTCGCAAGAAAGCTGAAAGTCAATTCTCATTTCAAGGGTAATTTAAATGGTTCTAAATGTCATGTAAAACGGGGGGAATAAAAAGCAGTGATTCCAGGGCTTTTTCAAGCCAGTAGCAATTTGTCAGCATTTAGTTTTTGGAAAAAACTATTTTCACTTTCCAAATTTTCCTCTGTAAAATGCAAAAGGAGCAATAAATTGCAGCTGCAAAAGTCCAACTTTGTTGTCATAAAAATTAACAAAGTTCGCTGTACTAGAACAGCAAATTGCCAATTCTTATGACTGCAGAGCAAAAGTAAAGTTTCAATGTTTTTAGAGCCGACTTCTCAAAAATTTTTCATATTTCTACACTAGACATTCGACACGACAAGTCATAATCGCAGAATTTATTGCTGCAACAAAAACTAAAGAAACCTTGGAAAGGAGAAGGTTAATCCGAAGTAGATTGAAACAAAGTATTTTCATGAAACGAATAATTTGCCAAAACACGGACTTTAGGTTGGATTTATGAAATCCCAAAACACTCCAGCAAAGTCAAGCGCAACAGATGAATCAAGTAAACAATCTCACCGCAGCCTCAATTGTGACGGTGATAGTTTACTTGATGCTAAATTTTTCAAAACAGACAGACCAGTTTACTCAAATTTTGTGTACGTGTATTCTAACAAATATTCGCCTAATTGATAATAAAATTTTAAACTTTTACGAATTTTAAATTTTTAAATTTGTAAGTGAGGACGAAGGAGAAGGAGAAAGAACCGAAACATTTTTGTCTCCGATTTAGCTGAAAAGTTGCATATGGAGGTTTTCAGAGTAGAAGAACACGAAACTGAAGTCCGTTTTTTGATTCAGTTTTTCGTTGGTTCAGTATATAAATGTTAACGTCTTAAGCTTACTGCTTTAGCTTACACTGAACTAAAAAACTGAATCGAAAAAAGATTTCAGATACGTGTTCCACGACCCTAAAAATCCCTATCCAAAACGTTTTAACAAAATCGATGATAAAAAGTTTTGGTTTCCCTTGATCCCCACTTTAAAAACTATGAAATATAAAATTTTTCAAATTCTAAAATATAAATTTAGCCCTCAATCAGGCATGTTTTGGAATGCACCCATACAAAATTTTAGTTAAATTGGTCAAGATCTGAAAGAAACAAAGCGCTGGGGGAGATTTACTTGAGTATTTGGACGATGAGGAAATTGTTCACTTGATTCCAACAAATTATTCAACTTCCTTTGATGCATCCTTGTGAATCAAAAAACTTGGAAAAAACTAAAATTTACAAAAATCTTAATATATCTATTCTAAACCCTAATAGAAATAGGGTATCTCGTTTACCCCCCCCCCAAGTTCTCAAAATCCTGAAAACTTGACCAAATGAGCTAAAATTTGGTGTGGGTATGTTTTCGACTACGCTGAGTTCGAATATCGCAATATTTTTCGATTTCGCGAAATTCGAAATTTTTCGGTTTCTAAGGGGGGGGGGACCAAGGGAACCCGAAAAATTTTTTGTCTTCGAATTTGTTGAAAAGATGTATATAGGGGTTTTCGGGGTCGTAGAACACGAATCTGAAGTCCGTTTTTCGGTTCAGCTTTTCGTTAGCTCAGAATAAGCTTACATCTTAAGCTTAAATCTTTAGCTTATACTGAGCTAACGAAAAGCTGAAACGAAAAACGGACTCCAGATTCGCGTTCTACTACTCCGAAAACCCCTATATTCATCTTTTCAACAAAATCGAAGACAAAAATTTTTTCGGTTTCCCTTGGTCCCCCCTTAGAAATCGAAAAATTTCGAATTTCGCGAAATCGAAAAATATTGCGATATTCGAACTCAGCGTAGTCGAAAACATACCCACACCAAATTTTAGCTCATTTGGTCAAGTTTTAAGGATTTTGAGTAGGGTTGTTAATTTACATGTAAAAAAGTAATTAATTTTTTACACCTGTTTTTAACAGTGTAAAAAAGTGTTAAAAAGTGTAAAAAAAGTGCTAAAAGTGTAAAAAATGTGTAAAAAATGTTTCGATGCCAAATTCATTTCCTCTGTGCCACAGTAATGATTGGCGCGTTGTTCAACTGTCAGAAAGGATGAGTTTAAGCATTTTATTGCATGCCGCCATAGCCATAAGGCATTTGTTTATTTTGATAATTGGCCCAGAATTTTGTTAATTGCTCGCAATTCTCTTTAAAATATTCATGTTTTCTTTTTGCATTTATAAAGTGACGACAGATTTAGCAAAAGAAAAATATAGAAAGTGCCATTTACATTATTTGCATTAGTATTCCCAATGCAATTTCCAAATACTTTTTCTTATTAGTGAGATCGGAAAATCAAGCGCCTTTTCAAATTATTTTATTATTTCCGAATATTCAAAAATTTCTATTTCAAGTTTCAAAATTTTCAAATAACGAGAATGTTCGGTTTATAAAAATCTATCAGAGCATTGTCTGGTGTTTTAGATTTCAAAAATTATTTTAGCTGTGAATTTTTTGATTCTGAAATACTGTTCCATTATGGCTCAGGATTGTTAAATTTTATTGACTGAGATGTTCACTTAAAGAATCCATCTTGCAGGATTTCTAAATTTTCAATGAAAGGAAACTATCACGACTCAGTACGTTATCTGGCACGAGATTCAATTGCCTTGAGTTACAGTCGGCATTCGGCAACTTATATATTAATCGAAAATGAATTCCCAAAAAAATCCTCAACATTGTCCAACTTTCTGTCTTTCTGTCTTTACTTTGAATGTCGTCTTTTACTTGTTGAAATAAAATACTTTTAAGATAATTTTCAGGTACTGAAACAAAACCTGTCTGCAATGTATACTATATTATACTTGAAACACTATTTTTCACAATCAACGGTCTGTGAAAAAGTGTAAAAAAAAGTGTAAAAAAATTGTAAAAAAGTGTAAAAATTTGTAAAAAAGTGTAAAAAATTCCGAAAAGTACTGTTAAAAAATGTTAAAAATATGTAAAAAATCTAGTGTTAAAAAGTGGTGTTAAAAAGTGTAAAAAACCTGTTAAAAAGTCCGAAATTTTGCTACTGTTAATAACTGTAAAATGTTTTTAACATTTTTACTTTTTTACAATTTACAACCCTAATTTTGAGTACTGGGGGGGGGGGGGTAAACGAGATAAGACCCTAGAAATATTTAAATTCAGCAAGGTAGCAAACAAAAACACTACTGTTACCTCGAATCGTGCAGCATTACAGTATTGAGAAAAGGGGGAAAGACACGAAGTTCTAACTCAGTAAAAGCCTTGGTTTTAAAATATAAATCTTTAACCGAGGGGGGAATTCTGTAATTCTGAATGAAGACAGAAGCATACTTCTAATTATTAGTTTATTGATATCATTAATACTAGTTTGAAGCTGTACTTTTAATACTGTACTGTCGGCTTACGCCGAGGTCAAAATTCTGGAGATTCAAAAATAGTGAACCTCTTCCAGTTTTTGGGAGCGCTTTTGTTGACAGTTGAAACCTGGAATTGTGCATATGCAATTGTTGCAGCATAAACTAATCAGGTTTCATAAGTTTGCATCAACACGGGGTTTTAGTTGTCTCCAACTTATAAATTGTTATTGTTTTCCTAATTTCTTAAATATGATCAATGGCTTTCAGACTACGATGATACAATCAATACTGTCATTGGTCTTTCTTATAAATCGTAAAGCTTAGCTCGCTCTCTGTCGAGCACAAAAAACTATTTTCCTTAGCTCATTGCGTTAGTTAGGCATGCCATTTTCATAGCTTCATGTAGCTATCAAGGAAATAATAAAATCAAAACAATCAACAATCAGAGAAATATACCTGACAATGAATGCTGTAACAAGTTTCTACTGAGTGAAAGGATTCCCTGCAAGGCCTTGCACACTGAAAAAAGAAAATAAAATGTTTTGCTATTTTTATTTTAAATCCATATTTCTCGCCAACGCAGCTAGTTTTGCTATTGCAATTGGAGTTATACATCATATAGGTGTTCTATATATACTTGAAAGACACTTTTGTTCTCACAAATTTCCTTACCACATGAGTTTCATAGCATATATATGTAAAAATTGTACATTAAAAACTTTAAACTGAATTTTTATTCAAACGGAACGAATTTATTTCTTGAAGCCGAAATATGTCTCTAAACTAGAAACTTGAACTTGCTGTGGTATTTTATTTTATGAACTTTTCCACAACAAGTGGGTTGAAAACTTTTATTACCGTCATAAGTTTTCTAATGAGAGCTATAAAATCATAAATTGAACAGAAATATTTCAAATTTTGACACGAAAAGTTACGCTGCCATCAAACCCTTCATGCATCATAACGTTTAAAGACAAAAGAACGGTGCCCTCAATAAAATAGTCATGAGACACTGAATACAATACGATAAGATAATATATAGTTTAACTATATAATAATATAGTTTTACTTAATATATAATTCAAATTATAATATATTGTAATAGAAATTATATATCATAGAAAACAATTTTAAATCCTCCTTAAACCCAACGAAATCTAATTATGTATTTTCACTTTCACAGCTTCTTTCTATTAAACACAAAAAGGAAAGTTAAATTCAGAGTTGTGCTTGAATTTTCGAAATTAGATTCATATTTCGGGTCACTCAACCCAGCCATAACTTTTGATTTTTTGACCAATAGCTTTGAAATTCGGTAGGTGCATACTTGAGGTTTA
This sequence comes from Trissonchulus latispiculum, assembly GCA_030248195.1. Taxonomy (NCBI): domain Eukaryota; kingdom Metazoa; phylum Nematoda; class Enoplea; order Enoplida; family Ironidae; genus Trissonchulus; species Trissonchulus latispiculum. The sequence goes on from JASAND010031255.1 coordinate 22,707, forward strand.
TGAATTCAAAAATTCAAAAATTTTAAAATATTAAAAATTTTTGAAAAATTTTAAATTTTTGTTTGGTCAGGCTTGACCAAGGGGAACAAAAAATTGTTTTGAAAAAATTTTGCTGAAAATTTGCGTAGGGGTTTTCAGGGGCGCTGAGCACGAATCTGTACACAGTTTTTCGATTCAGCTTTCGTTAGCTCAGTATGAGCTAAAGTTGTAAGCTTAACATGTAAACGAAAAGCTGAATCCAAAAACGGTTTTCAGATTCCTGCTCAGTGGCCAGCGCCCCTGAAAACCCCCTATGCAAGATTTCAGCAGTTTTTTCAATATGTTTTTGGTTCCCCTTGGTCCCCCCTTACCAAACAAAAATTTAAAATTCTTCAAATTTTTTTAAAATGTTCAAATTTTTGAATTTCTGAATTCATAAGCCTCCAGTAGGCACTCATACCAAATTTCAAAGTTATTGATCAAAAAATCAAAAGTTATGGCTGTGGGGGGAGCGCAAGACACCCCATATTTCACCTTTCAACAGAAAATCTTCAGCCATTTTAGTCTAAATTTTAGGTGCAACTCAGAAGATGCTATCCAATCCAGATGCACCCAAATATTGATGGTTATGCTTAGGGCTCGTGTCTGGTTACCGACTTTGGACCAGGACCACAAATATGTCCAGTTCGGGCAGCGGGGGAAGTGGTACAAATTTTCTTTTGAATGAATCAAAAGGGTTTATGAAAAATTAATGAGGGCGAAAGCTAATTAATGGACAGAAGAAAGATGATTAACAGCTTAGAATTAAGGCTTAGAGGGTCTCCAAGACAAACTGGTTAATTATTGATACTGAAAATTGCCCTGCTTAGGTGTTACTTAACCTTATTTACATAAGGACTAAATTTAGGAGGGATGGAAACAGATATGGAAATCCAAATCTAAAAAAATTAAAACGCTTTAAAGTATGGCATACACCGAAAATAAAATTTCTGCACCACTAATTTAGGTAATTTTATTAGTTTAACATTAATTTAGTTCAAACTTAATTTTCGCTAATTTCGGTAACTTATGAAACAACTACGAAAGAAAATTTTATCTCTGTATGACGGTCCCGCCTCGCCTGAATTTTACGATTTTTAAAAGTGTTCAACATTTCCTCAAAAATTCATTACATTCTAGTTGAATCAATATCCTGGCAGAAGTTGGTAATCATTTGTAACGGAAGACACAAATATATCACAACTAATCTAGCAAAAGAGAAATTTATAACTTGACTGGATTTCCCACAGTCACCGAACTGAGTTAGTAAATTTGTTTTAAAATTTGTTTTTAAAGTTGGCCTTGTATCAGTCCTTCTGATTATGAATGAACTACATATTTGCTTTACTACAGTGAGAGTTATTCATTTTTCTAGACAGGATTTTCGAAGACTAGTGAAGCTTAAACATTGGCCTTTTGACTTCAGCGACTTTTGATGATTTGTACCTCTAAATGGATAAAATCATAATCCTGTTGCATTTTAAGTGATACTTAACGAATAAGATAATCTTTCGATAGACAAATCCTTTCCTTACTCTAAATCCGTTGCTCAACAAGAGACAAAAGCGTTTGCAGTTTCGTCCCTTAACGTAAGGTTCAACACTCTTCGGTTTTGCGGTCAATGACCAATTTGTACAGACGCTTGAAAAATGAAACTTGGATAATTAAAAATGAAATTGAGAATAAATATGAAATTAAACTAAACTTAGCTGATTCCTGCACCAAATTTGATTAAATACAAAATTCGAGATTATTTTTGTTTAACTTATAATATTTATGCTGTTGTTTCCAGTTTGGTTAGCTGGTTCTTGTTTCGATCTGTAATGCTTTTAACAAACTTGAAACCAAACCTAATTTTTTGAATAGTATAACAAAATTAACACTAAGTCTTAATTGTTGTAGTTTGTACACAGCTAATCTTTGAATGAGTTTTGTCAATTCCGTTTGAAACAGTCCCTGGAAACTAATAGGCTTAGAAAACGAAACTTTTCCTCTGAAATCGTTTTAAATCAGACTTTTATTTGATTTTCGCGGTTATTTCTATTGCTTTCTGGTGTGTTCTCAACAGCTTCTTCTTAGCATCTTTTTAGCGTGACAGGAATTGAAATTGAGCTTTCAATTCTTAGCTGTTAGCTTAAAACCTCAGACAAGCACGTACGTAAGTATTTATTTTGTCTAGTCAGTTTGAGTATCAAATTTTGTTTCTCCTTGATTGACTCATCACTTGTAAAATGGAGAAAAACTTTCAAATAACAGTGCACAAAAAATTCTAAAGAGTTGAGAAAAAAGACAATGCAAACTGGTAAACTTGCGAACGTTTAAGCTCAACAAAGCCTTATAAATCTTATAAATTTTATAAAATGTCACCGGAGAGGAACAGATTTCTAAACATTAAAAAATGGAAGTTATTGTAACAAAAAACTGGATTCAAAAACAAACTGAAAACAAAAACCAGCCAGGAGCCAGAGTAGAGTCAACCCGGCCGGCCGGTCGGTCGCCTCAACCAGGCCAATACGTGGTATTATGTGTTATATATATATATATATATATATATATATATATATATATATATATATATATATATATATATATATATATAACCATAAGTAATTGTATGCGTCGTTAATATTACAAACATTGCCGTAACCGGCCAATTTGCATCGCCCGCCCGGTCGGCCGAACCACTAAACCAGCCGGGCAGCAACACTACGGGACCGCACAAAGCACAAAGAATAACCTTTGTTTTAATACTAGAATTGAAGATTTTGTGCACAGCTTTTAATTAATTAATTCCTTAACTAAATTAATTAATTAATTTAATTTAATTAGCTCCCTTTAATACTCTTGCTTTAATATATTAAATGCAAAGCTTATAAACGATTGTAATGCAAATGAAAGTTTGTACTATAACATTTTTAATATTCAATTTTAATTATAATACTTACATAATTTTATTTTATTTAATTAATTTATTTATTTAAATTTAAGGAAAATAAATTTGGAATAAATACTGCCAGACAACGCCGTCACGCCCTGGCACAAGCCTTTACTCTTTTTTCCTCTCTTGTTCACTTTGTCGTCCTATTTCAGTCAGGCCGACTTGCTCTCAGAAAAGTGAATGCTAAATTTAATCAAGCTTGAATTGAATTTTTTGACAGTAAAAAGCGCTTTGAATGTCAAATTCAGAAGCTGGAAAAAACAGAACTTCCAAAACAGTGGGGGAATTTAACCAAGCTTACATAGCCACCCCTTGCTGAAAAAATGTGGAGAAAAATCTGGTTTTTTAGTGAAAAGGCGACACACTGTCTGGCGTTGAAATTTCCACTCACTGAATTGGTGATAATTTTTGATTGTGACTTAAAATTAATAGTTTCAAAATTCGTCAGGTGCTTCCGAAAGATTAAACTAAAGCTGGAGGTCATAAACAGTGGAAAAATGTGGAGTTGAGCAAAATGAAAATTTAGTTAATTTCATGATAAATAAAATTGAATTAAATTAAAGGAGATTTTAAAATTTAAAAATAATGTTAAAAATTACCGATGAGCAATTCTGATCCGCCCTGCATAAATGGATAATCATATGCTTCAGCTGACGTTTTCGAATTCCTTCCTTCTAAACAAAAACAAACAATAAACAATGGAAATATAAATAATTGGAAAATAAGAATTACATATTTAAATTTCAATTGCTATGCACGTTCCGTTTGAATTTCGTTTTTCGTTTGTGACTTTCCGCAAGATTTGAAGATTTAACGGTCAAGTCACCTCCAAATATATATTCCAAATTTACCATTTTCTCACTAACCAGGCTAGCTAATACTTATCGGCCTAAGCCAGATGACAAATTAAAAGCCCAGTCTTTAGCTATGAAATGAAATACCTTCACCGTTTACTCTACCTACGAAAATATTGTCAATCAAAATAAATTTATAGCTAAGTGGGTTTCTCTGCAAGCTTCCTGACAAGTGTAAGATGACATTTAGTCATAGGGAAAATTTAACCATAACTTTGTTTACTAGAACTTCAAACTATAACAAACATTTCATCAAGATCAAAGCAGAGCCGACATTCTAGACATGAGTAATTTTTAGCATACAATAGGCGTTAACTTCCTTTTCCAAAAGACTGTTCTTTGATAAAAAATGTAAAAGTGAGAAAAAGTGTAATATGAGAAATAATAGTATCAATATCATTTTTCAGAAAAATTAAATCATACAGCCGAAACGATAGTCAGGATAGCTTTTTTAACTCAAACGAGAAACTATGTAAAAAATCAATTTTGTTGTATAAGTTAAACTTCTGAAACTTAAGATTTTAAATTGTTAAGGTACTAATTTAAAATTGGTATTGTAATTTAATTTAATTTGCGTGTGAAAACTAAAAGTTGTCAACTGCGTAAGCATACAGCTTATTAAGAAATTTTAAGAATTGTAAAATCAAAATTTTAATTTTAGAATACTACGGTTATGACGGACGATTAATTAGCGATGACATTTGTACATAAGGGCAGTTTGACTTCCATCAAAGCCACCAGTTGATTATGGTGTATCCTATCCCGCCATTATCTCAGCCAAGCTTACTAAATTTTTCCAAGATTTTACTAACATTATTAAAAATAAATTTAATTTTAAATTTTTATGGCTTTCCGTCCGTAGTTGAATCTAACCAGTGTCAGATTAGTGGTGGTGGAACCAGTTAGCACTTAACCGGACGGGCTAGCCAGGGTGCGGGATAAGGGTAAGCGACAAGTCATGGCGGGCAGACAAAGTTTTACAGAACGGTGGGGTTGGTCAAGCTTGGAGACCGGCTTCACATGGAAACGCCAAACTGTCTGCTCGATCGACAAAATTTACACTGCTGCAGAGGGTATAGTATAGATCATAGGTACATTAAAGAGGGGTCCGATTCAGTGTTCTACCCTGACTTCAACGAAAAGGACTATGCCTGAGAAAATTCCGAACTTTTAGAGCAGTCAACGCAGAAATAAACAATACTTGCAAGTTTATATTAGTCTGGAAACGATGATTAAAGAATAACGATTCAAAACAATTTTGTAGCCAATTTTAAAAAGATGCTTTGAAAATTTGGTTAAATGCTAAAATTTGGTCAAATCTGTGCAGTATTTGATAAAACTCGCCGAGGAGGTCTACCCGCTTTTGCCAGTGAAGAAGGGTGTCTGCGCACCCTCCCCACTCCTCCACGTCATCCGATGGACCAGATAAATTGAACACCTGTTCCCGCTAAAGGGCAAAAAATAAACGACAGGGGAATAGACTTATTTGGATTCGAACGCACGACCTTTGACTAAGCAAACCAAAATCTTATTTCTGTGCACGCCACTGCTTTAGTGCAACCAGGTTAAGTGATAATGATAAACAGTAAATAGTAAACAATTAAATTAGCATTATTTACAGTTTTGTTCTAAATTAAGTATACGATTAAATTTGATTTCAAGTAGAAATTGCAATAGAAATTTACCCACCATAGACTCTTTTTCCAAGTCCAGGAGACATTTGGACTGACATCGGGCGCTGATCAACTCATCAACGGCCTCAGTCGATCCTGGAAGATAGATCAGCCACGTCAGAAGCTCAACAGTCAACAGCACGACGGAAGGGGTCAGAAACGGCGTCATTGTGAAGCAACAAACAATCCCACTCACAAAATGGAGACACCATTACATTCACCGTTCGTTTAGTTTAGCACCACCAGAAACTAATTCTTAAATAATCAGGAAAATTTTAAGACTTAAAAGCGGCAAAATAAATCCCAGTTTTTCACAGACTGACTAAAAGGGGTTACTTCAAGTGGGGAAACACTGACTAGATGTCAAGGAATTGAGAAATGCATAAACGTACAGCGCTGCCTGGCGGAAATGATAGCTGACGAATGTTCACGTATTTCAATTCTGTGACTATTTTGGTTTGTCAGCTGAGGCCGAACAATGTATATATTATGGAATAATAATATATAATATAATTATATTGTTATAACATTTTTCTTATTATTTTATGATTCTTTTATATTATTAGATTTTAGTTAACTAAACTACTATTTGAAACATAGAGTATCTGGCTTTTTATGTCTAGATTTCTGTTACTCCTCGCCACTGAACTAAATTTAAACACAACCAACTTAGCGTGGTACTCCAGGCAAAAGAGGGCCGGTCAGGTTTGAGACATTTATGGGAGGGGTTGCTTTTTTACCGATTTTTCGACCATCTCCGATTTTGCTCATTTTCACATATTTTGTAGTCCCAACTCCCAATGGGTCCACAAGACAAGACCAGAGCGTTTTGCGTAATATTGCTTTTATCGTGCTGTATAGCCCTTCAAAGGTGACCTCGACATGTGTTAAACATAGGAAAATGAAAAAGTTAGGTTAAAAAGTTTGTGGCAGAAAACTTTTTCGCTGTATTTAAGATACAGTGTTACAACCTTGTTACACATGTTGAGGACATACCAGAGAGTGCAAATAACCCTTCTGGTACAATTCTGTTGAGTGTCGAATTTTTGGCCATTTTTCAAAATCAAAATTTTGTAAAAATGGTGCTTTCTGTATCACGAAAAACAGGACCTGCGAAACATTTTCCCCTTTTCTGCAGAATACTTATGACAGTAGTTTTAAATTTTTACAATTTGTAGTGCTCTCAATAAACTTGCCACGAAATGTGCTAATTTTGCCAAAAATCATCACTTTGCATAATTTTCGCGTTCTTTTAATAATTTCTCACTCCTTACCCACTCGAAAGTCACAAAATTGGCACATAAAACTCTCAATGCCTGCCAGTCATTATGATAAAGGCAAATGCTTCAAGGTAGAACTTTTCTGTCGTGTCGGCTCCTTGATCTCTTATAGGTCACAAAACTCGATTTTTGAAATTTCCAAAATATCGCAAATTTGGTATCATTCGAGAGCTACTGATGAGCTGAACAACTTTTCTAATAGATCTATGTGTCGGAAATGTAGTATCTGAAAGTTAGAGCAAGTTAAAGTTTGCTGGCACAGTTGTAGCTGAAAAAGGCTCAGTTCACAATTGAAGAATGTACTGTGGACGACTGGCTGGATATCCCCGAGTCGTTTTAGAACTAAAATATTAGCCAACCCACAGAATTAATTTGCCATATTAATTGACCCAAATTTCGCTGCCGTTCTGTCTCAACATTAGTGATGTGGATCGGATCGGATCGGCAGTATAAAATTTAACCGATCCGATCTAGTAAAATTATTTGTCGATCCGATCCGATCCGATTCGATCCGGGTCCAGGATCGGTCGATCCGATCCGATCCGGCGATGCTGGTTAGTTTCTTCAAAAACCTAGATGAAACATATTTTAAAGTCGGATTTACAGTGTCAAACACATCTTGCACACTAATTTGACTGAGCTAGCTTCATTTTATTATTCCGATAAACACATGCATAAGGCAATGAGCAAGATTGCTGAAGTAAAATTTCAGAAAACAGAGAGCTGAACGTTACGTAGTGAGCAAATATTACGTAACAAAGAAAATGCGAAAGCACTTTATCAGTTAAAAGCGATAGGGCTAAGAATTAAGTTCTTCGAAACTAAAACTATAACTTTTTTGGATTATTGGATGTTCCGGGATAGAACCATAACATACGTGTGCTTGTGGGGGGGGTTTGGGTGGTGGGGTTCACCCCCAGACCTGAGCTCACCCCCCCCCCAGAGGGGTCCCTCACCCCCCCCCCCAGAATCCGGATTTTACCGGTAAAAAACCGGAAAATCCGGTTTTTCGGCGGCCTTCGGCCGCCCTTCACCCCCCCCCCCCCAGAACTTCCCCACCTGCACATGTCTGGATAGAACTCAATTAGAATTTAATTTTGTTGTTGAACTGAAGCCTGAATGCCATAACCATCTTAAATCTACATCTACATACAGCATAAATTTCAACAATCTGTTTCATATTTTGGGTTGGGAGGTATTTTGAACATGTTTGCTACCTCAATTACTTGTAAAATTGAACTTGCGTTTACAGTTCTCAAGTCTGACAAACCTGCTCCGCTAATTTCCGTAAGTCGAAGGAAAAGCTTCATGAAACGCTGACCACTTGAGCTTGTGATTCATGTGAAAGCAGAGCTGGCTCCGGGTCCAAATTTTCGGACCCGGCCCGGACCCGGACCCGTTAGGCCGGACCCGGACCCGCCCGAACTCGGATCCGGGTACCCGGTTCTAAAAAACGAACCAGTTTGCATAAACATTCACTGCATTCTTAAATTTCAGTGCATTTTTAAATTTCACTACAACTTTATGTAGAAATGTGGTTGCTCAGTGTACTGCTGAATAAACGACTAATAAAGAAATGTGCAGGTTTTTCCCTCGGTAGTGTATGCCTAAATAATTTCTCCTCGCGCCTAGCTCATGAAATAGTAGAAACTAAAAGATTAAGAGACACGATACTTTTACTTCGACCAAATAAAGTTTAACTATACATTTTTAAATTTCACAAACACTAAATTCCAATAAAGTAACAAAACGCGCACGATAAATTCACTAACGAGATTCACAAGTCACAGCTGCCCACAAAACTCACTAAACAAGAACCAGACTATACCCGCCCAAATCAAAGAACCAACTAACAACTAACTGACACCCACTCTTTTTTTGAATTCAAACTCCATAGTGAAAACTACCCGATTAGCTAAGGTCAGAATTTGTTTCATCGTTTATGAAGATTTTCACGAAAGAATACGAAATATTCCACAGAAATACCCCCTCTTTTCCCCGCGCGCCCACGCCGCATTACAGTAATTAGTAGGGTAAAATTTTGGATTAGTCAGAGACATACGTACCAGTATGGTAAAACGCGTGTGAGAAAATTTTCGAAAAACCATAAAATTACACTAAGGAACCTCCCTAGAGACGGACAAATGACAGAGCGCCGACAACACACATACAAGGGCCCACTACAGGGCGCCTGCCCAGGTAAAGCAGAAAAACTACGTACTAATACACTATACAACACACAACTACAATATACAAAACCAAAAGACCCGCAGAGAGCCACGCGGCATACAAAAGACAAACAAGAAAAATTTTCCCAAACCTCCTACATCCAAAGAAACTTTCACCAAATTTTTAAAAAACAAAGTACTCGAACCGGATAACCGACTAACAATGCCAAAAACAGGTAGATATGTAATTATAAAGCACATTATACTAAAGCACAACATGATAAAGCACCGACGAATCTTCGACATGGCAAAACAATGGCAGCATACAAATGGCAAGAATATTTTTGATGAAGAAAGTATCGTGTTCTCCTTTTTTAGACAGAAAGAAAAGAAACACAAACCGAAAGATAAGTACCCGAAAAAGGTAAGGAATAAGTATAATACAACACAAAACTGCTGGTAGTAGAACTAAACAATATAAGTATAAAAGGTACAATGGCCGGGCCAAGGTAGAGAGCACCCCAATAAAAGCGAAAAAATCCGAAACCTCCTGCAAGAGGAAAAGAACTCCAATTTATAAAATAAACTTTCACCCGGCTCCCCCCACCCACGCATAACCCAAACCCAAACTCCAAGTCCCCCCCCACCACTATTCAGGATATCAGTACAGAAGATACACAAACGAAAACAAACAAACAACAAATGGGGAGAAAGGGGAAGACAGACCTGTGCCGGTTAAAGGCGGTTTGGAATCAGCAAAATGCGCCACCCGACACACACCCGTCTGCAAGCAGACACACGGGTCCACCACACGTCACCAATCCAGAACCCAACTTCGTGCCACCAGGCACACGTCCAATCCAATGTAAAAGTTCTAGGGCGCCACCCCTGGCCTCCGCCCAAGTACCGGAACCGAAAAAACCGGTCAAACACAGCAGATGAGGTCCCACCTTTGCCCCGGAGAGCCGCCCGCCAAAGGGCTAGAACCCTCCGGAAGCGTGAAAGCACCCGGGGACCATGAACAAGCACCCAACCGAACTGAGCCCAGACAAGCTCTCCAACCAAGAACCATAACCTCCGGGTTCCAACGACCAAGCCAACCATACCACTCTGGCGCTTCGCAAGGGGGGCACAGGCCTGCCGGGACGGGCGGGTGGAATGTTACTAAAAATATAAAACAAATATAAGTACGTATGTTAGTATATATACACAAAACAATACAAAAATGTACACAAAACAACAACTCGTATCAAAACCCCACAACCATCAATAACACATCTACTACCAGCACAACCAACTATAGGCCCTACCTACGAATTTAGGGAGGGAAACGGCCAGAGATCCAAGCCCCAGGAATCCTGATTCCAGGTCAGGGCTCTTTGACAGTTCCCTATCAAGAAAAGACGGCTGAAAACTAACGGAATCTATGTGAACGTGCTGCTAGTAACTCTCCGTGAGCCCCGGAATCCTGATCCGAGGACCAGGACAGTGACAGCAGCACCCCACGCGAGGCGGGAGAAAGTTAAAAGTACCCTCAGAACTATTGCCTATACGTGTGTGTGAATGAGAGTTAAGAAGAAAATGTTAGAAAAGATAAAGATAAAAATTTTTAATGTGAGATCATATGGTAGGAGGTTCCGGACAACTTCAGATTGGGCGGAGGGGTAACACACCCCCACGGAAAACCCCGTATAATCAACTAAATTTAGCTCTAATTAATTTAAAAGTATGCTTTTTAGCACAAAGAAGTCAAGAAAAGACACACAGGTAATGGTAATGCTTCTCGTGAAAACCCCACCCAGTCAATTTCGAAAGAATTTAGTACAATCTTAATGTAAGCGTCTTATTTACAATCTAATATATACGTACACAAACAATCTACAAAATGCAATCGTCCCCCCCATTGTATACCCGGAACCTCCTATAACAATGGGATAAAATTGTACGTTTTGTCAAAAATAGATAAAAAGATTAGAGTTACAAAATAGTACCACCACAGGACACAACCCCCCTACTGGGCCAAAAGAAAACCAACGCCCCCCCCCCCACAACAACAAAACATCAACGCTGGCGCTGCCTGTAGGCCGCTTCCCGCCTGTGCCGAGTCTTCTCTTCAGCGTCGACCTCCCGGGGTAAATTTGGGAACAGTTCAGCACGCACAATCATTAAAAGTTTTCCCATCCAATTTTTCCCTGGACGCTTAGGATCAATCATGAGACGACGAATTTCGGTAGCCGACTTTCGAACAAGCTTAGAAAAATCCATACCCACACCCCAATACTTATCCTCATTCACCGCTTCAGCTAAATACGCGACCCCCGAATTTTGCAGACCTTGTAAAGTTGGGGACACGATCGAACTTTCGCCCTCAGACACTCTAGCATATATACGGCCCGAACCACCGACTCCTTATCGTGCCACATACGACTCAAAGGCGAATTTGGAGGAACCCAGTGCGTCAGAAAAAATTCAGCAGCCTTCTTAGCAGCAAAAGGGGACCCCGTCTGAGCGATTTCACGCGCCGGCTGATGTAGTCCAAACCAATCGTACGCCTTGTAGAACTGATAAGGGTACTTGTTCACTGCAAATTGACGCCCCCACAAGTTCATGTATTCATCCTGAACCTTCGCGTCGGGATCTGGCTGCAGAGGATACATGTTGGACATTGGCATTCTACTACCTTTGAAAAACACAACCTGTGGATATTCCCCTACACTATCTTCTGACATCAACCGATGAGCCCAAATTTTGGATTCCAAATCAGCGACGAGGTCATTCAGCTGCTGGGCCCGTTTCTCCCACGCGTCCTGGACTCGACTAAATGGAGTGGTAAACCTCCGCATGTGTGGATAGCAACCAATTGGCGGAAAAAGTCTAGAAATGGCATCAGCAAAAGCGGCAGTACGATAAGGGCCATATCCTAACAGTTCTAAAGAATCAAAAACAACTTGGCCATCACGTTTCAAGGCTGGAAAAACAACCGTACAAGCCCAAAATTCTGGATCAAAACCCGGAAACAAGCAATTTGGATCCAAAGCGGCAGGCTGGCGTTCATGATTGACTACAACTGAAGCCCCCGGGATCAATTCCTTCAAATGTTTTGGTACTTTTCAACAATATTGGAACTCAAGGCAAAAGGGACACCCAACTCACGAAGATGTTGGTCCCAAAAGTTCCACGTAGCAACAAAAAGTGGATTTAGATGCCGAGGTTCCGTCTTTGCCCGAAGATCCGGAAGGTACGACACTTGCCATTGCGGTTCTGTATAGGTTCTGAAAGGAACAGCTATTGGCGATTGCTGCACCACTGACCACACCGCAGGCCAGTATGGCAGATCTACCCGCTGTTGTCCCCGATAAGGCCGGATCAGATAAGCCTGCTCTAGAGAAACCGCCTTCGGGTCATACTGACCTAAATGAATCACATCTAAAGAAGGGTTATAATCTTTACGCGACATATCAAACACATCAAAAGGCCCTTTGTTGACGTCACCTAAATACTGGGGATCCCAATCAACACGGACGATACCCGAGGAGGATCCATAGCAAAAGGGACCGGAATCAGACGATCCAGCACAATTTTAAGGTTGTCCTGATGGAGTAAATGGTCCCGAGGCCATACAATCACCGGGGTTTCCGGAACCTGCCCCAAATCTGGCATCTGAATTTTCGGAACTTGGATAGGCAGATCTGCTGGCGGAATTTTCCTAATTGGCCCACGAAGAGGAGCTCGAGGTGGCGGCAGCTGAGGCTCAGGAAAATCAGGATTATCCACGTCCATGCCTTCCGTGGCCACCGCAGCAGCAGCACCAGAAGGTCCAGAAAGATCCACCCCAGCAACAGCATCCTGAGCTGAGGCCGGAGAGGGTTTCCGAGCCTCCCACTGCTCCGCGAAGATAACCGCGAAAAGCTTGGACATTTCCACATCCTGCATGCGGGTCATGCCCCAGATAAATTCCTGAGCCGTCCATGGTGGTTTTCTACCTACAGCTTCGAGCACCACAGTAGCATCCAAATCAAGTTTACGAATCATTTCCGCTTGGGCGGTCGTCTCGATCGAAGGAAGCTGTGACCAAATTTTATCCGCGAAATCAAGGCGATGGGCACATGCCAAACGTCCCAAATGAGGCACTAGCGTAGACTGATAATAAATATCTGGGGAACGACGCTGTTCGAAATGACGCCGCCCATACTCTTGTTCCAACTGTTGCCGTCTGACTTCCGGGTCCGCCGCCTTCATGGCCGCAGGCGCGTCCCGAATCGAGTCCGCGACGGCTGCAAACGATGTTGTTGTAGGCACTTCTGGTTCCGGCTCTGGCACGTAAGCCCCTGGTGGAGGAGGCCGATTTGGAGACAGCTCCACCTGATCCAGCACCCGAGCAACGGGATTCGGAGGAGGAGTAACTGCGGGCGGAGGATCCGGCTGTTCATGATGGTCTTCACCCGACGGCTGTTGCGGCGGCAGCGGGGTTGAAGTCGCAGACGGGCCCTGCGGAGCAGAAGCACCACACGTACTCGTCAAGTCCGCCGCAGCCAGGGGGCCTGGTTCCAGAGGAGGAACAGAGTCCACCTCCGGACCCCCCCCCCGGAGGAAAGCCCCCCCGGGCCCGCGGACCCTGAGAGCAGCATGGGCGCCGACCCCTCTGAAATGTTGGAGGACATGATGTCCATATGATAGGCCGCGGCCGGAGCTTCCGGATGCACAATCGGAGGCATCTCTTCTGTCTCCGCTGCCGTGGATTCGGCAGCAGAAACCCCGGGCTCCTGGGAGCCAGCCTGAGACTGCGCCTCCGACTGATCCATGGGCTCCGACCCTTCTTCAGACAGACCCCGATCCGTTTCCGAAGACGTCTGAGGGTTATCCGCGACCTCACCCACAGCCACCTGTGCTTCTTCGTAGCCTTTCCAGAAACATTTCACTGTACCACCCCGCACCAATAGACTGGACATTTGACCCAGGCACAGCCCCAGGCTGACCCAGGTGAGCTGAATAGTGGAACCCGGGGGATTTCCCCCGGCCCACCCCCGAACTTTGCGAAGTTTGTACATGCACAACAGACGAACTGGGAGTTGGGACCACTGGGGAGGGACGGAGCGAACCCCGACCCACCCCAGTCAACGTTGGACGCGGCGTCCCCCCTACACCTGAACTGGTACCGGTTTGGGGGAGACTTCCCCCGCCCCCCAATCCAGACGAGGCAGGCTGTGACATCGCTGAAATTTCGTCTACCTCAGGCGCCTGATGGGCAGGCAAATTTCAAAAAGAAAAACTTTTTCTTTTTGTTCTTTAGATCTGGCGCGAGTATTAGGAGGAGAAAAAAGAGGCATTTACCGCATGACACGGTCGCCAATTTTGTAGAAATGTTGTTGCTCAGTGTACTGCTGAATAAACGACTAATAAAGAAATGTGCAAGTTCTTCGCTCGGTAGTGTATGCCTAAGTAATTTCTCCTCGCGCCTAGCTCACGAAATAGTAGAAACTAGAAGATTAAGAGACACGATACTTTTACTTCGACCAAATAAAATTTAACTATACATTTTCAAATTTCACAAACACTGAATTCCAATAAAGTAACAAAATGCGCACGATAAATTCACTAACGAGATTCACAAGTCACAGCTGCCTACAAAACTCACTAAACAAAAGCCAGACTATACCCGCCCGAATCAGTGAACCAACTAACAACTAACTGACACCCACTCTTTTTTGAATTCAAACTCCATAGTGAAAAACTACCCGATTAGCTAAGGTCAGAATTTGTTTCATCGTTTATGAAGATTTTCACGAAATAATTCGAAATACAAGGAATATTCCACATATGTGTATTTATACATGGATCAGAAATGAAATTGTCAGGGCCAGGGCTGAGCAAACATAAGAGACCTCCTGCGCTGAGTCGCATCAGGAAAAGCCTGGAATTCAAACTTGAAACCCAAGTACCCAGAAAACTAGAAACCCAAAAATTTCGGTCAACCCCTTTTTGCACTGGAAATCGAATAGAAATTTTTCTCATAACTTAAGAATTAAAGAGAAGACAATCTCTAATAAAAATTGGACTCCGTGTATTGTACACAGCCGTCCAGGACAATCAACAATGTTATGGTACATTTCACATACTATCTCATCAGCTGTGTTAGCATGTTCTATGGAACGCTATATATAAGCATTAATACCGTAAAGCCTTAGAAACGAAGTCTAGCAAAAGAATAGTCAAAAATTTAGGTCAACATTTCCACTTAATTATTTCAATTCATTATCTAGCTTCTGAATAATCAAAGAAGCGGCGTTTGCTTACCACAGATGTCTCTTATTTCTGAAGCATCTCCTAAAGTCATGCATACAACGTTTTGCTGAGTAGTGCAGTCTGTAGGAATGGCCACGGCATTCGGTGGGTTGTAGCCACTAAGTAAACAGTCCTTGCTTGCAGCGTTCTGGCTTGACGGATCAAGAAGGACATTCACCGGTTTACAGCCTTTTTCTTCGGTCACCCATGTACCTGAAAAATGCTGTTTGTTTATGCCTTATTTGCGGCACATCTGTACAAATTTTAAGGCTATTACATTACAGTTTTACGTGAAAAGATCTTACCAATGAACTTATGCGTTTATTGTCACTTCAGACTGGATACGAACTCCTTCTAGTTTAATGCAACTGGCCTTGGTAGCTCAGGTGGCAGAGCGGTCGGTGCGTTAACACGGAAGACGTAGGATTCAATCCAGTTCTGAGGCATAAAGTTTTGAACCACTAGGAACTATTGAGCCAAGTCCAAAAATCGACCCTCAGTTCACGCCTACATGACCATCTTGGGATGACAAAAATCTTGGCCGATTTTGCCGTTTTGAGAAATCGATGTTTAAATATCGACAGTCGAAATTTGTACGTTAGAAAAATAAGCTTTTTTGCTACAGTATACTAGAGTAAATCTATTGACTAAAACGACATATATCTCTGCCCAAACTTAAAAAATTGCGAAAATTATAACGTTTCAAAAATACCATCATCATAAATACGTAACAACCTTCAACATTTTTGTCGTTGATTCCTATCCAGAATTCTGCAGCCGTGTTCACGGAAAGCCTGTAATCACAAATCAATGCAACCGATTGAAAACAACAGAATAGAAATTCAGGTTTAGTGCTAATAGCAGAGCAGTTTCGATTCTCATAGTGATGTCTCAGGAGTGACAGTTAAAATTGTTTGATTAGGGTAATCATGCTTGTCTCAGTGAAACTGAAACTGAAACTTGCTTTCAGTTTCTAAATGTTTCAGGTTTAGTATCTGCAACTGAAAATAAAGGCTACAGCAGTAAGAGACATGAAACTAACGGGAGTGGAACTGAAATTGAAATTGAAATGAGCTTCGTTAACAAAATGAAACCAGAATAAACTGGGTGGCTCAATCGGTAGAGCGTTGGCCTAGATCGCCAAAGGTTGTGGGTTCGATCCCCACCTCATGCCCGAATTTTTCGGGCCGGAGGTGCTGTAGTGACAATCATAGTTTCGTTCGTTCTTTCATTTGTCTTTTCTCCTCAAGAAGTGAAGGTTTAAAGTTCTCAAGTTACGTTTCAGTTAATTTTCTACAGTGTATGGATGCACAATTATACAATCATGCTTTTTGTTAAGTCTAACGGCTGGGAACGGCACATTTATAAAGGAATTGGAAATTTTTATATCTAAAATTTTATTATGCAGTTAAATGTTAAAAGTTAAACTGTTACTTCAATTTTGGTTTCTGCCGACTGCAGCTGAAACCTAAGCCAAAAATATTTTGGATCGCTGACTGAAACTGTGTCCAACTAAATATGAATCGGAAATCGGTTTTCTGAACCAACATTAGGCAGATTATTTTGTTTTCAACAAGTTTCAATTGAATACGGAATACCTGAAAACGTCTGTGTTTTCAGATTGTACACTGCATATTCCTCGTTTTCACTCTATTGCCGTTTCAGTCGTTTGCCTCCTTACTGAAGCTTCCAGAAACATATATCAGGCTTTCGTATTCTATGGATTTGTTTATATCAGCAATACAGGATAATCCGTACGAAAGAATAAGCAGGTATACAAGTTAGACAACTCAGTTAGTTATAGCTCATTTCAGTTTGACTGTACTTCGTCATTACTAACCCTAACTAGTCAGAAATACCAAGAGTATTTCAAATATCCCATGCTTCCACTCCTTGCTACAAACAAACCTCAACTTGAAAAAATGCAAGACTCAGCCTTATGCAATAACCCCACTATTGATATCTGTAAACATACGCCCAATTCCGTATTCCATTGAAATAAGCCTGTGTTTCATAGAGTGGTAGTATGGAATTCTCCTTGGCGGCGCAGGTAGCCACTGCCGTATTATAGTCCTGGGTTACAGCGGCATTCCAGACACAGTACGCAGAATCTAACAGCTGAACAAAGTCCGGTGGGCAACCTACACAAAGGTATGTGGTGAATGTTACAATTTATTTGTTAAAAACCCTCAGTCTGCCTGTATGAGAACCTACGAACATGGTGAAAGAAATGAAAGCAACGTGGAGTAAAAGGGTCAATATGCCACCGACGAGACAAAGAGTTTGCATGGATTTCCAAATATAGGCGAAATAATTGCTGCCAAATTTGGCTGACTGTATGGCTGGCTGCAGGCATCTGAACACGTCACTCAGTTCAAAGACCTGAAGCCAGAAGTCCTATTTGACTAGGTCGCTCAAATTTCGGCCGATGGTCAATGAGCAACTTTCAGCGACCAAGCATTAAAATTCGGTGAATGTTTCTGCCAAAGCCCAACACTTCTGAGCGAGCAGACGGTATATGGCCTGGTGCGTTGAAGAGCAGCAAGGAAAACATTTTTTCAGAAAAAGGAAACTATTTCTGTCTCTGAGGAAGGTCTACATTAAACAAAATTAAATAGTAAATTGAGTGAGAAAAAAGGATTATGGAACTATTTCTAATTTCTATCATGCAACCTTATTAGTGTTAATTATTTCTTCACCTCCGTGTAGATTATCGATGCTGCTTGCAATAAGCAAACCTGAAATAAACAAACAGACACTGAGTTGAGAAATGCATACAAATAAATGTCGTCACGGAAGACAGTTTCCACTTTAATTTTTTTAAAAATTACTGAAATATGGAAAATAGCTTAGCATTGTTTCCCTTTTCCAGCGGACACGTCACGTTTATGATAGGTAGTCAGAGATTTCCATTCCAAAGTAAAAAGTTATAAACACTTATATGGAAGCGACATAAACATTTTAGAATTTGACCGTAAACATTTTAGAATTTGACCAGACACTGTACGGTATTTTTTTTCCAAACAACCGCTTTCGTAATTTATTGTCTTCCTCAAGTCTTTGTTTACGACCGTTTTTACCGTTTACGCCAACTGTCTACGTCGTTTTTACCGAACTTCAGGCCTTTGATTTGTGCACTGGATGGCCCGGCAAATCTAGGTAGAGTACCGGAGTAACGATGTTTCCTCTAAGTAATAGAGGTGTCAGCGCCCACCAATGACATTGACGTTAGGTGTTCACTAAACTGCTAGCACTGTGGTGTAATAGGTGCTGTTTGACCTAGTTCGATTTCTGTGTACCTTTAGCTCATCTTCCTGCTTTAATGTACAATTTGAAACTTTCGCTACCATTCAGCTACGCCGCACAACCAGGACTAACCTAGTTGTCCGGTGTAACTGATAGAGTACTCTACCAGAAACTCGGCGGTTTGATCCAGATCCCCTCCCTGGATGCTTTTATCTACATCACTGAAATTTGACATATATTTGGAGACTGCGCTGGAAATTTGCTTGTGCAGTTGTGCAGTTTTAGTACGAATTAACTTACACCAAATCAGTCCCAAAACATTCATCGATGCCGATTACAGCCAAATTGAAGTCCCCAAAATTCACGCTTTCAAAGATTGAAACCCAAACAAATCAAAGTAATATTTCAAACATTCAAATAGAAACGAAGAAAAGTATAAGATTTCTAAAGTTCGAACTCTAGGGTTATGTTGCCGTCACAGAGACAAGACATTAAAGTGAACCTGCCAAAACTGGAAACTCAAAGCAAACAAAAGTAACCTTTAAATTGTTATGTTTGCAATGATTTTTGAGAGGTACAATTAAGATTAGATTAGATTAGATTAGATTAACTACAATAATGCGGAAATTGCAAAACGTGCCAAATGTCCAAGTAAAGTTCGAGCGGCTTGGGCCTACGTTACACCTTCAAGACTTCGTTGGTTACATTTAGGCAAAAAATGTAGGTACTTTTCCCAAGGCTTTTCATTTAATTTCTTAGGTTTTCTGGAAAGCTCTATCAGAACTCAAAAATTTTGGCAATGAGCTCAGTAATTCTAGCAAAACCAGTTATGGTGGTTTCTCGCAACACATTTTCTGGTCACATTCACATTAAAAACTGTATTAGAGTGAATGCTCCACGCTGTTGGCAAGAAGTTACCCCAGATCAGGATCCAGTATGATACATTTGTCAAGACATGCCATTTAATCTTAGGTACTTACCTGGGCCCTTTTTATGTTGCTTCAGTAAACTCATAATCCTAGAGGTTATGGGCCCAGGACCGCAGATTCCAGCTGCAGCCGTTCCGTACTTACGAAAGGATCCGCTTTTAGCTTACTGAATTGTTTTGTAGTCCGTGTTACAAGCAGACATGCAGGAAGGAGAAATTCTGTGAGCCGGATTTTCCGGTTTTTTGCCCAAAAAACCGGAAAATCCGGATTCTGGGGAGTTAGTGAACTCCCTCTGGAGGGGGGGGGGGTCCCCCCCACTCCAAACCCCCCAAGAACATGTATGGTTATAAGCCGTGTGAATACTATGTAATTCAAGGTAGCGAAACTGTTAGCGGACACTTGGCACTGTTAGTCCGTAGAAGAAAAAAGCAAGAGATGCAATTACTACTGCTATACTACTATCAACATTTTTATCATGAAAGAAAATGTTTTTTCGAGCATCCACCTCGCATTCAGAACAGTGTAGTAAGTGATCGTAATCTGATCCTGATTTGATGACCTCGGACAAATGCAGTCAATAAGGGGTACTAAATAATGCAAACTCTTTTGAAACGATAGTGCGCTGAAATCCTCCAAGATGACATCCAACGATATACCTAATATAGAAATGAAAAAGTTCACAATCGCTTTGTTTTTGTTTATTTCGTACAACACGATTTGATATATGACAGTTGGTATATACAGTTTTTATACATAAAATACAAAATAGATTGCTCTACAGTGCATAGCTCAGAAGATAGCACAATAGGGCTGTAATTCCTCCAGCAATTGGTAGCGTCAAAATCCATGCCAATCCGATGTTCAGAAACAGTTTCCATTTTATGGCGGTGCTGATTCCCGATACCAGCCCAAAGCCACCACAGTTCCCACAAAGACAGTGTGTTGTGCTGACAGGACAGTCAATTTTGGAACAAAGTAGAACTGTAAATGCCGTCGCCATTTCCATACAGAAACCGCTGAAATTTTTAAATTTAAATAACATTCTGAATGGTTTTACATAATTTACTTTTTTTAGGTTCAATAGAATCTATGAACGCCAGACTTTAAGCTCGACTCCTTCTCTCAAATAATGCAAAATTCTGCAGATGTCAAATAGGATAAAAGGAGAGCCCCTAATAAATCGTTTTTAAGCGGACCAATTATGTAAGAAGATGCTTCCTGTACCGTTGCAAAAGGTAGGATAAGTTTTTGCTGCACTATAATCGAGTTTCTAACATTAACTCTGGCTTACATCGTAGGTATAATGGTGGTTATCTCGTGGCCGACTGTAGCAATGACTTTATGACCCAGACACCACAGACCAACAATCATGGACAGTGAACCAAAAATGACCAAACCCTCTACAACAGCCCCTGGCAACTCATCGCTGTCGGCAACACCTTCCTTATAGACAGACCAGACACCCACCAAAGGGCCAATGGCGTTTCTAAAACATTTAACAAATTCTTCAACGGTTGCAGATGAAACTCGAGCAATAGTTTTATAGACTTAAAATAGACTAAAAAGGAAAAGGAAGAAACACAAAATATGTAAAGTAGGTACAGTGATGAAAAACGTAGATTTTGTTTTACTGAAACAGTTTTTGTTGCCAAACGTTTTCTTGTCACTAGGCTAATTCCTGTGTTAATTATAAACTTGCTCAATGTGAGAGTGCTGTCCTCAATGTGCGCACAGTAATTGCTTTTTAACCAAAGTTGAGTTGTATTGGTGTGTTGTTCAATCAGCGTTAAACAACTCTTTTGCACTTTTACTGTGTAAAGACTGTGCATATAAATCAAGATAATGTGACAGTGCAGCGTGCGTATAACTAAGTTATACGCACGCTGCACGCTGGGAGGCCTGACAATATCCTAAGTTGCTGAAGCATACAGTTCACTGCATGCTTCAGCAGTGTGTACAGCAGAGCTCCAACTTAGAGAGCTCTGCTGCACACCAAAAAATAGGCCTCCCAGCCATTACATTATAATTTGTCCAGACATATATCTGTCAGCTGCAACATAAACGAGTCAGATTTCATCAATTAAGGATAGGTTTAATCGTTGTATAAGTACTTTACAACACACCTTAGAGCTGTTCACCAATTTCTACTGCGCACGTCGCATGGGAAGCCTCGGTGTGTGGCAATCTCTCGTGTGCTTCGCGCACTCGTGCCCCACACTCGGAGCTTCTCACACGGCGTGCGTATAAATCAGTGAATGCACGCTAAGGTGTGCTATAAAGTATACTTATTTTATACCAATATGTGGCCAAGCTTTCCATAATGAAACAGAAAACGAAGAATTAATGTCGTTTTCTTCGCGTCGAGTTTTCAAAGAATTTGAAAATTCTCCGGGATTTCACCTGCTCATTGGAACCAACTTGTAATTGTAGTACTTGTACTTGTAGTGACGCGGAAATTTAATCCGCGTCACTACTTCATTGCTTCACGTGCATTTTCAATGGCTAATTTGTGTAACAGTCACAAACGAAAGATAGAGTTTGTTTTTTATAGTACATCCAGTTCAGGAAGTTCAGCTGATAAAGTGGCGTTTGTAGAAAAACTAAATAAATGATAGCTGAAACTTGACTGCTTTCTAGTACCAAAGTCCTTGTTGGATTAGTCATACATATTCACGTGTTAGGCACTGTTCATTAAACTATTTTAAAATCTTACGCTGTGTCATTCGAGCCATGTGAAAAACTCAGAAAACAGGCTGACACCACTTGAGCAAATCCAAAAAGGTACACTACTTCTGGCGTTTTGGTGTTGGTCTTCGAATTTCTTTGATCTAAAAAATATATGAATATTATTCCTGTGGTGTTTCGCTGTGGTGATATAAACCCGAATAAATCATCACAAAAGTGACACAGCTTTTCAAACAAATACGTGTTGTTTGGAACAAATCAATACACTAATACACATGGTCTTAAAAACACATCTCATGTCGATACAGCATCAGTTTACTTTACTACAATTCTATTGACTCAAAAATGCTATAGAGACAAGAACCATACAGTTTATATCTCACCGGTGGTAAACATAGAATGACGACTTGGATTTATTAACACTTTACCGATGGATAAGGATGAACGAACGCAGCTGAACAGATTTACTTACAGGAAAAAATTTTTATGCCAAGCTTACATGCATGTAAAGCAAGACTACAGTTTAACTTACGAAAAACTTTGCTAGACTTTGCTTAGCATTTTCATTACGGCGCTGTCCAGGTGAAGCTAAAAACAATTGATTTCATAGCGGTCTTTATAATCTATGAAAATGGTAATAAAATCCTAATTTGAAGGATGACGCAGGGCTCAGGCTTGGTAATGTTTTTTTGCATGCGGTCGTGGACGAAACAAACTTGATACAGTTACGAGATAAGCAAGGAAGTTCTAATTGTAATCGTATGCCCCTATAAACAGTGTT
>JASAND010031256.1:0-39679 GCA_030248195.1 Trissonchulus latispiculum
CTGACTCTGAAAATGGTCGACGAAAATATTTGTCAAACTTCTTACCTGGGGAGTTTTTCGTCACCAAGTAAGCCTCTTAGAAAGCAATTTAGGAACGATAAGAAATTTTTCTCCTTTCTAATCGAAAATTATGGCCACTCTCTAAAAGGACTTCTAACGCTCACCGCAAATCCTGACTGACAGTTTCAGTCAGGACAAAGAGTAATCTGCTGGGGTGACTGACTCAGCGATAGTTCTGTTTTCCCCAAGTCTTCAGTCTTGGGGTGGATTCGGTTGAAAATAGTCGTCCTTGTCTTGTAGTCCGGAGCAGTTGTCGTCTTAGAGAGTTCTATTTGGCCGTCTGAAGTTTATTTTGAATTCACAATTTTGCGTTAACCCCGGAGCATCCCTATTTCTGTATTATTTACTGCCAACTCAACCCTGCTTTACGTATTGCTTCTGGATCTAGCGGGAGTTTGGTAAGGGTAAGTTGAAATCCAGAGTTTGCCACGGGCAAGGTTTAGATTATTACAAAAGTTATGCTACTGTAACTTGATTTGTTTCGGAGAACTGGTTTGAAAGGTGTCTGGGAATTGGGAATCGTATTACTTGTAGTGGTAACCTGTATGTGGATTGTTGGCTTATTGTTGGAATTGTTGGCTTATTGGTCCTAGGAATTTATATTAGCCAGGTGTCTTATCAATTGCCAATGTGGTGATCGGTAGAGTTTTTCCGTCGAGATTGATAAATTGGAGACTATTCGAGTCTAAAACCTGACGAAGAGGTAGCCAACCCAAATTCAAAGGAGATATCGTGCTAAAGCTTGACTTGAATTACGTGCAACTATAAAGTTAACCCCAAAGCAGAGGTCTATTTATAAGTTAAAGTGGAGGATAACTTAATTGTCGGAACCGGTATTACTGTAATAGATAGGTAACTCTGTGGGTTGGAGGCTAAAACCCCCTGGAATATTCAAAGAGATTAAAAACCAGTGCAATTGTGCGTCTGACTTTAACTGAAACAAACCCCTGGAAGCCCTATTTTATTACACATAAGACTTTCAATAGAGGCAAAAGTTGAAAATTGAAACAGAAATTGAAATTGAAATTTAATTGAAATTGAAAATTTGATATAAATTGTAAATTTTCTGGTGGAATTAGCCCAAAATTTAGCGTGAAGATGCTGTAAACAAAAATAACTCTTGACCCGCGGGTACCCACGACCCGCACCCGCGATCCACTTCCAGCTCTTGACACGACCAACGACTGAAAGTATTAAAAACATATCAGTCTTTGCTCAAAAGTTGAAGTTTCGGCTGTTTTGGGCCGTTCTGTTAATGGCGAAGCAGGAAGGGTTGAATAACCATCAAATTATGCTTCAGGTTAATTCTGAAGTCTTGAAACCGTACTTTTCTGAGCGATTTGAAACAGAAATTGAAACTATTTGACGCTGGCGACTGGAACTGAAATTGAAAGTATTTCGGAACTAGCGGTCTGAAACTGAATCTGAAACAGCCTAAAATCGGCTGCTGAAACAAAGGTCTGGATGCTGGACCCTGTATTGTTCTTTGTTGGATATTATCGCACATTTCACAATACTAGTAGATATAGTGAAATTTACCGAATTATAGCTAGCTAAACGTAGCTTAATAGTAAACAAAAATATGACTCTTCAATCATACCTGGCAGAGAGAAACCGGGTCACTATTTATTGACTCCGGTGACCCGGTCCATATAGTGACCCGAACTGACCCGGTGACCCGGTCTCACTCTGATATTTGGGCAATGTGTTTCGCGGAGGAGGGGTGGAATTTTGGTGGGTTTTCAGAAAACATGAAAATTGAATCCGGTGCGTAAAATTTGGACATTTTCGGAGTGATTTTTCAATCTGGTGCGTAATTGTATGCTAAAATCCGGTGCTTCAAGCGCGATACCTGGAGTGGCCACCCTTCGTCCACCGCTCCATTGCCCAGGTTTGTCTTCAATAAATTTTTAGAATTAAAATTTTTTCCCGGCACAACAGGCAGCAGCGGAAATCTGCTGGTTCCTAACCTTTAGCGGGTGAGGCTTTATCGTATTTACACCTTTAGAGAGTGTTTTTCAGAAAAGGCGGAAGCTTAGAAATAGTTATCTTGTTATCTCAAAATATCGTTTGTTGTCTTGCGAAAATCTCTACAACGCTTCAAAATAGCTAGAATAAGTATTAATCTATTTTCAGGTTGTCTTGAAGTATCTGATGTTCCAAAACCCAAAACAAGATGGGTGGAGTGACAGTTGTTTTTCCTCTAAGAGAAAATGAAGGAGAATACGAAATCTGCAACGGACAAAGCGAAGAGTTATTTCAGAAATACAATCGAAAGGGATAAAATTAGTTCAATTTATATTTTTTAATTTCATGGTTTTTAATAAAGATTTGAATTTATCTTTTATTCATCGACTTTTTTCTTTCATTTGGTTAGTTTGGAGTATTTTCCATACAAGCAGACTGTATCGTTGATCTGTTTTGAGTAAATAAAATAAGTTTCATTTATAATCATTAGCCTTGCAGCGTTTAGTTTACATTTCCAATATTAACAAGATCCAATATTAAAAATATTAGCAAGATACAGATGAACAAAAGCATTTGAAAATAGCTAAAAGTCGTAAGTGTCTATTCTTGTGCATTGAACATCCTTGTCGACTTCGGCTAGTTGACAGTTTTTCGTTGGTAACCTAAAATTCTAATTAATTGAAAACACTGTGAAACATTTAAACTTCTGATGATCACTTCTGAAATTGATTTTGATAAACCCACGGTCTCGCCTTAAAGCCCGGTTCACGATGGTGTGCTTTTGTGCTTTGTGTGCTTTGTGCTTTTGTGCTTTGGTGCTTTGTCCTTTGTGCTTTCTCGGTTCCTGGTGGTTTGAAAAGCACAGTGCTTTGTGCTTTGTGCTTTCCCGGTTCATGATGGTCTTCTGTGCTTTGTGCTTTGTGCTTTGTGCTTTTGTGCATTTTGTGTGCTTTGGGAATGTTTGACAATGTCAAATATTTTGACTTGTGCTTTCAGTGCTTTCCAATCAAAACAGACCTTGTTCAATGCTGATTGGTCGAAAACTGAAACTGGAAGTCACATGATCACTACAGTATTCCCGGTGTTGAATTAAAGCTCATTTAGACACGACAAAAATGAAAAATTGAATTATTGAGAGCATGAATAGCTAAGAATTATCATGAGTTAACTTTAGTTATCGTAAATAAATAAAGATTTCATGCAAAAATTTTACTAATTAGTTAATTTTATAATAATTATTTTTAATTATTATTTATGATCGTTATTATTATTAAATTATATTATTCGAAACGTCAATAAATCCATCCTGTTAACGTTTTTAAAACACCAAAATTTTGAATTCCGTCCAAACTGGCTTCCGTGACCTGTGCTTTTGATATTGTGCTTTCTCATCATGAATCATTTGTTTTCTGTCTCCTGAGCACAAAGCACAAAGCACTGTGTCCTGAGCACAAAGCACAAAGCACAAAGCACAGGAGGCAAAGGCACAAAGCACTGGAGACAAAGCACAAAGCACAAAGCACTCCATCGTGAACCGGGCTTAAGGTGCTGGTTTCCTTTCGGGTATTTTTTTACTCATACGGCTTAATCCTTTACGTAAATGGCTAAAACTTTCGAAATAACCTAGTTCTTTGCTCTTTAGCATTCTGGGACCAGTCAAGTATTTGTTGGCCAAAACATAAGAAAGTTTTGGTCTTTGTCCTTAGACTCCCAGTAGGTTGCCAAGACACGGGATTGGTTGTTATGGTTGGAACGAGGACACAACAATGAACATTGTTGCTTTTACAAACTTTGAGCTATCCCCATTGGTTAATTCAGCAGAAGTAAAAAACTGTTTTGAGGGTCAGAAAATGGCAAATTTTGAGGAAATCAGTTTTTTTCAAAATTACTGCCACATGTTAAGAACAAAGGTGGCTTATTTACACTCAATCAATGCAGCGTCCAAATACCCATTTTATGAATGCCTATTGCTTGAATTGATTGACTTGATTGCTTTAAGCTAGAGATTTGGCCGAAAAACGATTTTGGCAAAACTGCGATTATTTTGTTTCGAACATCGATTTCTCAATAGCTACTCGACGGATTCCGGAGATTTTTGGCAGAATCGAAATTCGCATTTTTGCGGAGGAACGTTTTTCTTGGTTTGGGCTAAAACATATTGAGTAGCAAGAAAACTCAATGCGAAGTTGGGAAATTTCGTGTTACTGTGCATTTGGCCGATTTTCTCGAACGTTAAGTCCTGCTGAGCCAAATCCAAAAAAAAACGTCCCTCGGCCCATATGTCCTTCATATCGTGGCACAAAAAGAACTTTTGGCCGATTCTTCAGTTTTGAGAAATCGATCCTTCAAAAACTTTTGGTCTATATTCATCCTGTTAGATGTCAGCTTGTCAGAAAATTTCTGCTATTTTTTTGCTAATTTTGCTAGTTTCGTAAGCTAATCTGAATGTACAGATAATAAGCTTTAAACGATGTATAAAGCTCTTTCTAACTCCCAAAATTGCGAAAGTTACAGCGTTTCAAAAAATCACCACAAAAGCACTGCACAAAAGGATACCACCACCTTAAGGTAACGGTACATCACAACCTGACACTTGAAGGTCCCATTAGCGAGATATGTTTATAGTTATGTGACACTAAACCTAAATAAGTATGCTTTTTGTTAGCTTGTTAGTTAGCTAGTATAGTTTCATTTGTACATAACCCAGACCAGTTGATATAACCTGAATTGAATGCTTTTTCGGTAAACTACATACAACCTTTCCGTACAGGATTCATGCATCGAAACTGATAGATATCAATCCAAGTTTTAAAACTTCAATTATGATAGGAAAAACAGCAGCTTAAGGTGGTGATTCCCTTTGGTCACATAAAGTTTGCACCATTATTACTCATTCATTACGTGGAGTTAAGAAGCCATTTTTATATCAAAATGTAGCTTGACATTTTCTCCTTTTAATGCATGCCACGAAACTAATGTTGCTTTTCTAAAATATTTTTAACACATTTTAGAAGAAGTATAATTTTCCAGAATTTTTGCAGACTCAAGTAAATTTTTTCGCGAGACATCCGTTATATCATTCGATACCTCCATCAAATAGCTGGGGACGATTTTTTATTTATTGTGAAATCGCTCTTCGTTATAGAGAAATAAGCTGAAATGTGTGAGTAACCTGTATTTTGCCTACTTTTTCCAACTTTGTCAAGCGATTACTTTAGCTAGAAAGCAGCAATCGGCGCAACTAAAAAATCGTCCCTGGGTATATTTGTGCTGAACACATTTGTTCAGTAGCAGCCGTCCACCTTGCATGGTGAATGCTCCACAATCTTTGAAAAAAATTGGTCGTGTTTTTGCAAAAACTACATTTTTTATGATAGCAGCCTACAGGATAGCAGTTGGAAGACGATCATGCGTCGGATAATTTGTCCCTGTGAGACCTTCAGATCGACGCCCTTAGTTTGATTTTACGGCCTGCGTAGTTCAAGAAAAATTGGATAATTTGATTTCTGCAAAAGTGACAAGTTTTCGACGCCAAAATAAGAACATCGGCTATATCTCACGGTAGAGAAAAGCTAGAAACTTACTTTAAAAAGCAAAAATGTGAAGCTCAATGAGATCTTTCGAATGAATATAGTCATAACTGTATACCAACTGCCAAACGTTCAGAAATTGGGAAAAACCACTCTGACCGGAAATCTCGAATTTTCGAAGCGGGATTGCGCGGAGGGTGTTAGAATGCTAAAAGAACTTATTTCGGAAAGTTTCATCAAATTTCATCTTGATTTACGCCGCCAAAGAACAATATGTGCCCAAAGGGAATCACCACCTTAAGAGAATGGAACTGATTTTATTACCTATGCATTGGCATTTCGCCACAGTTATCCGAGCATTGTGACTTTCACAAGAGGCGTTGAAACTTTTGTGACCTTGTTTCTTGCAAGTGCTTAAACAGCAGTGGTTGAACTGGTCACAAGTTTGACTTTGTTTCTTGCAGGTGTCAGTTATGTCAGCTTTAACAGTACTGCATTGGAGGTATAGCAAGATACACAAAAGTAGCGAAACCACCACCAGGTTGTGTCGCATCCTGGACGTAGAACTGCAACAAATATATGTAAGCAGATCTTAAGTACTAACAGAATTACTGGTTGTTCTAGTTTGTTGTTCACAAACCTTAACCATGTCTCTGTGCAATTAGCATACAGAAAGTTCTATTATTGGTTTTATATAAATTAAGACTCCTCTCGATGTAACTTACAAAACAACAATTAGTTTAGCCAAGTGGCCAAACTTGGTCCTGCATCCGAATCTGTCGGCCTGGCACCCCTATGGCAAAAATGGCGATTTTTCAAATTTCTCAATACCAGACAAATTTGACATCAATCGAAAGCTCTTAAGACGGAAAACATGTTTTCTTTCTGGACTTCTGGTCCTCAAATGCATCAAATTTAAGTTAACGGCAATTAAACGTATTTGTGATTAAGCCGCAATAGTGACGTTGCTGCTCCTTTAAAGACGTAAAGCAAAGCTTTATATCAAGCTTACCGTGAAAAAACCTGCACGAAAATAATTCTTTAGATCAGGTTTCAAATATAGGCCTACACCCCATTGAAGCTCCATAATCGATGTACGGGAAATTGCTTTAGTCTAATGCGGTACCCTCGTTTTCGCTCATTATTCAATAATAATAGCTGGTAACTCGCAGAGAAGCGGAGAAACAACTCAGCATTTAAACTTTATACGTACGACATGTGTGATTAACTTTGTAAAATAAGAGAAATTGGTGACTAACAAAGTTTTAATGGTTTGACTGAACTGAGTAGGACGTTTGTATGCTAGACAGTTGAAAGGTGATCTGCCAGAAACGCTTACCGTTCCAAAATTAGCGAAGTGAAATTTCTGGGTAGAATGGTGGTCGGGAATAATATTTCTACATTTTATTCAGCTCGAACGATGACCAGTTTGGATTGTATTTAAATTTGGGGTTTTAAAAGATTCGAACTAATGAATTCCCTTTCTAGTATGTATAATCATGCACCATAGTGAATAGATTCCGTTGAAGCGGTTACTGAATCATCGCTAAAATGAATGCATTCAAACAAACTTCTAATGCCGACTGGTTGATAAAATTCTTTTCTAGCTTCCCTATGTAATGTTGGATCAGATTTAGTAGACACTAGTGATGTGGATCGGATCGGATCGGCAGTAAAAAATTTAACCGATCCGATCCACTAAAATTATTTGTCGATCCGATCCGATCCGGCGATCCGGGTTCTCTTTTTCAAAAAATCAAAGATGAAGCATATTTTAAAGTCGCATTTGCATTGTCAAATACATCCTGCACACCAATTTCACTGAGTTTGCTTCGTTTTAAAACTATTACGGCATACAAATGCCTAATTTTAAGGAATTATTAAACTTGGTGAAGCTGTCAAATTTGCTAGGATAGTGAGACTCTATGGACTAAGCATTTTCTAACGTAACAAGAAAATACAAAATCAACTTATCCGTTAGAAGCGGTATGGTTGAGAGTTGATACAACTTGGCACAACATATCTACTGAATTTGTTCATCCAGTCTCTGAACTGAAAATGCAACTTTCTTTTATTATTGGATATTTTTGGAACTCATATTAGAATTTTAAAATTTAATTTAATTAAGATATATTTTAATTAATTTAGTTATAGTTTAATTTTAATATTGAATACATTACAGTATTAATTTTAAATTTTCAATTTTGAATTTTAGACGAATTTTTAAACATTTTTTGTTATGCGACTACAAGTTCTCAAGTCTGGCAACTTGCTTAATTTTGCAATTCGTGGGAAACTTTTATGGAATACTGACAACTTGAGCTTGCGCTTCAAGTGCGAGTACTTGCAACTTGAACTTGCAAACTTCCTAAGTTCTATGAACTTGTCCATGTCTTCCATTCGCACAGATGCTAGATGCACTACATATAATGTGTTGCATGCGAGAAATAAACAAGGTGCTGGCTTGTTAAATGCTAAACTACGCCGCATATATTCTCCCTGAGACTCTCAAACCTTAGAGCAGCAAACGTCGTAGAAGGAAAACTGTTCTAAATTGTATGTAACTGCTCCAAATAATACATTTATAAAAGTCATGTTTTGTGACAATTGTGAAGAGTGCTGTTGTAATTTTTTGAATTGAATTGAATTGAATTTAATACCAGCCAAACAAACAGAAACAGTTAGATTAAGCAGCACAGATGGTTACCATTACAAGAAACTGTAATATATAGTTCAATAGCAAACAAATTCAAATTAGCTGGCGGAGTTCGGGCTGGGCCGATTGTCGACTACTACTACCCGACCCCCATAACCAGTTATAAAGGACATGCAAGCAATACATCTTTTAAAGCTGGAGATAGACATCGCATGCACAACGTCATCTGGCAAACAGTTCCAATACTTAACAATTCTTTCTGAGAAAAAGTACTTCCGTAAATCCAAACGACTTTGGTTAACTGATAATTTGAGCGTATTACCCCTTGTCAAATTGGCTTCATTTAAACTGAAGAAATTTTCAAACCTCAAGTCTACTAGATCATTGATAATCTTATATACCATTACGAGGTCTTTACGAAGCCTTCTATCCTCTAGAGTTTCTAACTTTGCTCGCTTTAAACGTTCAGCATACGACAAATTTGCGCAACCTGGCAACCTCCTAGTAAAAAATCTTTGCACCCTCTCTATTAGTTCAACGTCTTTAATTAAGTATGGGTTCCATACCTCACTTGCGTATTCTAATTTAGATCGCACAAACGTTTTATAGATCTGTACAAGGAAAGGAATCGATTTTGAGCAAAAATTTCTATATATCAAGTTTATCATTGCATAGGCAATTTTGGCTATATGCACACAATGCATAGACGGTTTTAGATTAGAAGCAACATAAATTCCCAAGTCTTTCGAACAATCCACAGAGTTAATAACATCATTGCCAAAGTGATATATGGTTTGAGGATTATGATAACCTAAATGCATAACAAAAGATTTTTGAAAAGCAATACCTAATTGGTTATATGCAGCCCAATCAACAATATTATTGACATCATTTTGCACAGACTGACTCATTATTGGCGAGGTGCGATTGTTCGAAAGACTTGGAATTTATGTTGCTTCTAATCTAAAACCGTCTATGCATTGTGTGCATATAGCCAAAATTGCCTATGCAATGATAAACTTGATATATAGAAATTTTTGCTCAAAATCGATTCCTTCTTGTACAGATCTATAAAACGTTTGTGCGATCTAATAGAATACGCGCGAGGTATGGAACCCATACTTAATTAAAGACGTTGAACTAATAGAGAGGGTGCAAAGATTTTTTACTAGGAGGTTGCCAGGTTGCGCAAATTTGTCGTATGCTGAACGTTTAAATCGAGCAAAGTTAGAAACTCTAGAGGATAGAAGGCTTCGTAAAGACCTCGTAATGGTATATAAGATTATCAATGATCTAGTAGACTTGAGGTTTGAAAATTTCTCCAGTTTAAATGAAGCCAATTTGACAAGGGGTAATACCTCAAATTATCAGTTAACCAAAGTCGTTTTGATTTAAGGAAGTACTTTTTGTGATAAATAATTTTTTATTTTTTGTAATGTTTTGAAGATTATTTTGTGGATGCGATTTCTATCTCCAGCTTTAAAAGATTTATTGGTTTCATGTCCTTTATAACTGGTTATGGGGGTCGGGTAGTAGTAGTCGACAATCGGCCCAGCCCGAACTCCGCCAGTAATTTGAATTTGTTTGCTATTGAACTATATATTACAGTTTCTTGTAATGGCAACCATCTGTGCTGCTTAATCTAACTGTTTCTGTTTGTTTGGCTGGTATTAAATTCGAATTCAATTCAATTCAAAAAATTACAACAGCACTCTTCACAATTGTCACAAAACATGACTTTTATAAATGTATTATTGGAGCAGTTACATACAATTTAGAACAGTTTTCCTTCTACGACGTTTGCTGCTCTAAAGGTTTGAGAGTCTCAGGGAGAATATATGCGGCGTAGTTTTAGCATTTAACAAGCCAGCACCTTGTTTATTTCTCGCATGCAACACATTATATGTAGTGCATCTAGATCTGTGCGAATGGAAGACATGGACAAGTTCATAGAACTTAGGAAGTTTGCAAGTTCAAGTTGCAAGTACTCGCACTTGAAGCGCAAGCTCAAGTTGTCAGTATTCCATAAAAGTTTCCCACGAATTGTAAAATTAAGAAGTGCCAGACTGAGAACTTGTAGTCGCATAACAAAAAATGTTTAAAAATTCGTTAAAATTCAAAATTGAAAATTTAAAATTAATACTGTAATGTATTAATATTAAAATTAAACTATAAACTAAATTAATTAAAATATATCTTAATTAAATTAAATTTTAAAATTCTAATATGAGTTCCAAAAATATCCTAATAATAAAAGAAAGTTGCACTTGTCAGTTCAGAGACTGGATGAACAAATTCAGTAGATATGTTGTGCCAAGTTGTATCAATCCTCAACCATACCGCTTCTAACGGATAAGTTGATTTTGTATTTTCTTGTTACGTTAGAAAATGCTTAGTCCATAGAGTCTCACTATCCTAGAAATTTGACAGCTTCACCAAGTTTAATAATTCTTAAAATTAGGCATTTGTATGCCGTAATAGTTTTAAAACGAAGCAAACTCAGTGAAATTGGTGTGCAGGATGTATTTGACAATGCAAATGCGACTTTAAAATATGCTTCATCTTGATTTTTGAAAAAGAGAACCCGATCGCCGGATCGGATCGGATCGACAAATAATTTTAGTGGATCGGATCGGTTAAATTTTTTACTGCCGATCCGATCCGATCCACATCACTAGTGTCTACTAAATCTGATCCAACATTACATAGGGAAGCTAGAAAAGAATTTTATCAACCAGTCGGCATTAGAAGTTTGTTTGAATGCATTCATTTTAGCGATGATTCAGTAACCGCTTCAACGGAATCTATTCACTATGGTGCATGATTATACATACTAGAAAGGGAATTCATTAGTTCGAATCTTTTAAAACCCCAAATTTAAATACAATCCAAACTGGTCATCGTTCGAGCTGAATAAAAATGTAGAAATATTATTCCCGACCACCATTCTACCCAGAAATTTCACTTCGCTAATTTTGGAACGGTAAGCGTTTCTGGCAGATCACCTTTCAACTGTCTAGCATACAAACGTCCTACTCAGTTCAGTCAAACCATTAAAACTTTGTTAGTCACCAATTTCTCTTATTTTACAAAGTTAATCACACATGTCGTACGTATAAAGTTTAAATGCTGAGTTGTTTCTCCGCTTCTCTGCGAGTTACCAGCTATTATTATTGAATAATGAGCGAAAACGAGGGTACCGCATTAGACTAAAGCAATTTCCCGTACATCGATTATGGAGCTTCAATGGGGTGTAGGCCTATATTTGAAACCTGATCTAAAGAATTATTTTCGTGCAGGTTTTTTCACGGTAAGCTTGATATAAAGCTTTGCTTTACGTCTTTAAAGGAGCAGCAACGTCACTATTGCGGCTTAATCACAAATACGTTTAATTGCCGTTAACTTAAATTTGATGCATTTGAGGACCAGAAGTCCAGAAAGAAAACATGTTTTCCGTCTTAAGAGCTTTCGATTGATGTCAAATTTGTCTGGTATTGAGAAATTTGAAAAATCGCCATTTTTGCCATAGGGGTGCCAGGCCGACAGATTCTGGATGCGGACCAAGTTTGGCCACTTGGCTAAACTAATTGTTGTTTTGTAAGTTACATCGAGAGGAGTCTTAATTTATATAAAACCAATAATAGAACTTTCTGCATGCTAATTGCACAGAGACATGGTTAAGGTTTGTGAACAACAAACTAGAACAACCAGTAATTCTGTTAGTACTTAAGATCTGCTTACATATATTTGTTGCAGTTCTACGTCCAGGATGCGACACAACCTGGTGGTGGTTTCGCTACTTTTGTGTATCTTGCTATACCTCCAATGCAGTACTGTTAAAGCTGACATAACTGACACCTGCAAGAAACAAAGTCAAACTTGTGACCAGTTCAACCACTGCTGTTTAAGCACTTGCAAGAAACAAGGTCACAAAAGTTTCAACGCCTCTGTGAAAGTCACAATGCTCGGATAACTGTGGCGAAATGCCAATGCATAGGTAATAAAATCAGTTCCATTCTCTTAAGGTGGTGATTCCCTTTGGGCACATATTGTTCTTTGGCGGCGTAAATCAAGATGAAATTTGATGAAACTTTCCGAAATAAGTTCTTTTAGCATTCTAACACCCTCCGCGCAATCCCGCTTCGAAAATTCGAGATTTCCGGTCAGAGTGGTTTTTCCCAATTTCTGAACGTTTGGCAGTTGGTATACAGTTATGACTATATTCATTCGAAAGATCTCATTGAGCTTCACATTTTTGCTTTTTAAAGTAAGTTTCTAGCTTTTCTCTACCGTGAGATATAGCCGATGTTCTTATTTTGGCGTCGAAAACTTGTCACTTTTGCAGAAATCAAATTATCCAATTTTTCTTGAACTACGCAGGCCGTAAAATCAAACTAAGGGCGTCGATCTGAAGGTCTCACAGGGACAAATTATCCGACGCATGATCGTCTTCCAACTGCTATCCTGTAGGCTGCTATCATAAAAAATGTAGTTTTTGCAAAAACACGACCAATTTTTTCCAAAGATTGTGGAGCATTCACCATGCAAGGTGGAGGGCTGCTACTGAACAAATGTGTTCAGCACAAATATACCCAGGGACGATTTTTTAGTTGCGCCGATTGCTGCTTTCTAGCTAAAGTAATCGCTTGACAAAGTTGGAAAAAGTAGGCAAAATACAGGTTACTCACACATTTCAGCTTATTTCTCTATAACGAAGAGCGATTTCACAATAAATAAAAAATCGTCCCCAGCTATTTGATGGAGGTATCGAATGATATAACGGATGTCTCGCGAAAAAATTTACTTGAGTCTGCAAAAATTCTGGAAAATTATACTTCTTCTAAAATGTGTTAAAAATATTTTAGAAAAGCAACATTAGTTTCGTGGCATGCATTAAAAGGAGAAAATGTCAAGCTACATTTTGATATAAAAATGGCTTCTTAACTCCACGTAATGAATGAGTAATAATGGTGCAAACTTTATGTGACCAAAGGGAATCACCACCTTAAGCTGCTGTTTTTCCTATCATAATTGAAGTTTTAAAACTTGGATTGATATCTATCAGTTTCGATGCATGAATCCTGTACGGAAAGGTTGTATGTAGTTTACCGAAAAAGCATTCAATTCAGGTTATATCAACTGGTCTGGGTTATGTACAAATGAAACTATACTAGCTAACTAACAAGCTAACAAAAAAGCATACTTATTTAGGTTTAGTGTCACATAACTATAAACATATCTCGCTAATGGGACCTTCAAGTGTCAGGTTGTGATGTACCGTTACCTTAAGGTGGTGGTATCCTTTTGTGCAGTGCTTTTGTGGTGATTTTTTGAAACGCTGTAACTTTCGCAATTTTGGGAGTTAGAAAGAGCTTTATACATCGTTTAAAGCTTATTATCTGTACATTCAGATTAGCTTACGAAACTAGCAAAATTAGCAAAAAAATAGCAGAAATTTTCTGACAAGCTGACATCTAACAGGATGAATATAGACCAAAAGTTTTTGAAGGATCGATTTCTCAAAACTGAAGAATCGGCCAAAAGTTCTTTTTGTGCCACGATATGAAGGACATATGGGCCGAGGGACGTTTTTTTGGATTTGGCTCAGCAGGACTTAACGTTCGAGAAAATCGGCCAAATGCACAGTAACACGAAATTTCCCAACTTCGCATTGAGTTTTCTTGCTACTCAATATGTTTTAGCCCAAACCAAGAAAAACGTTCCTCCGCAAAAATGCGAATTTCGATTCTGCCAAAAATCTCCGGAATCCGTCGAGTAGCTATTGAGAAATCGATGTTCGAAACAAAATAATCGCAGTTTTGCCAAAATCGTTTTTCGGCCAAATCTCTAGCTTAAAGCAATCAAGTCAATCAATTCAAGCAATAGGCATTCATAAAATGGGTATTTGGACGCTGCATTGATTGAGTGTAAATAAGCCACCTTTGTTCTTAACATGTGGCAGTAATTTTGAAAAAACTGATTTCCTCAAAATTTGCCATTTTCTGACCCTCAAAACAGTTTTTTTACTTCTGCTGAATTAACCACTGGGGATAGCTCAGAGGTTGTAAAAGCAAACTTGTTCATGTTTGCGTCCTCTTTCCAGCCATAACAACCAATCCCGTGTCTTGTCTACCTACTGGGAGCCTAAGGCCAAAAACCAAAACTTTCTTATCTTTTGGCCTAAAAATACGGGGCTGGTCCCAGAATGTTAAAGAGCACGGAAATAGGTTATTTTGCAAGTTTTAGCTATTTACGTAAAGTATTAAAGCTGTATGAGTCAAAAATACCCGAAAGGAAACCAGCACCTTAAGCCCGGTTCACGATGGAGTGCTTTGTGCTTTGTGCTTTGTCTCCAGTGCTTTGTGCCTTTGCCTCCTGTGCTTTGTGCTTTGTGCTTTGTGCTCAGGACACAGTGCTTTGTGCTTTGTGCTCAGGAGACAGAAAACAAATGATTCATGATGAGAAAGCACAATATCAAAAGCACAGGTCACGGAAGCCAGTTTGGACGGAATTCAAAATTTTGGTGTTTTAAAAACGTTAACAGGATGGATTTATTGACGTTTCGAATAATATAATTTAATAATAATAACGATCATAAATAATAATTAAAAATAATTATTATAAAATTAACTAATTAGTAAAATTTTTGCATGAAATCTTTATTTATTTACGATAACTAAAGTTAACTCATGATAATTCTTAGCTATTCATGCTCTCAATAATTCAATTTTTCATTTTTGTCGTGTCTAAATGAGCTTTAATTCAACACCGGGAATACTGTAGTGATCATGTGACTTCCAGTTTCAGTTTTCGACCAATCAGCATTGAACAAGGTCTGTTTTGATTGGAAAGCACTGAAAGCACAAGTCAAAATGTTTGACATTGTCAAACATTCCCAAAGCACACCAAAAGCACAAAAGCACAAAGCACAAAGCACAAAGCACAGAAGACCATCATGAACCGGGAAAGCACAAAGCACAAAGCACTGTGCTTTTCAAACCACCATGAACCGAGAAAGCACAAAGGACAAAGCACAAAAGCACAAAAGCACAAAGCACAAAGCACAAAGCACACCATCGTGAACCGGGCTTTAAGGCGAGACCGTGGGTTTTATCAAAATCAATTTCCAGAAGTGATCATCAGAAGTTTAAATGTTTCACAGTGTTTTCAATTAATTAGAATTTTAGGTTACCAACGAAAAACTGTCAACTAGCCGAAGTCGACAAGGATGTTCAATGCACAAGAATAGACACTTACGACTTTTAGCTATTTTCAAATGCTTTTGTTCATCTGTATCTTGCTAATATTTTTAATATTGGATCTTGTTAATATTGGAAATGTAAACTAAACGCTGCAAGGCTAATGATTATAAATGAAACTTATTTTATTTACTCAAAACAGATCAACGATACAGTCTGCTTGTATGGAAAATACTCCAAACTAACCAAATGAAAGAAAAAAGTCGATGAATAAAAGATAAATTCAAATCTTTATTAAAAACCATGAAATTAAAAAATATAAATTGAACTAATTTTATCCCTTTCGATTGTATTTCTGAAATAACTCTTCGCTTTGTCCGTTGCAGATTTCGTATTCTCCTTCATTTTCTCTTAGAGGAAAAACAACTGTCACTCCACCCATCTTGTTTGGGTTTTGGAACATCGGATACTTCAAGACAACCTGAAAATAGATTAATACTTATTCTAGCTATTTTGAAGCGTTGTAGAGATTTTCGCAAGACAACAAACGATATTTTGAGATAACAAGATAACTATTTCTAAGCTTCCGCCTTTTCTGAAAAACACTCTCTAAAGGTGTAAATACGATAAAGCCTCACCCGCTAAAGGTTAGGAACCAGCAGATTTCCGCTGCTGCCTGTTGTGCCGGGAAAAAATTTTAATTCTAAAAATTTATTGAAGACAAACCTGGGCAATGGAGCGGTGGACGAAGGGTGGCCACTCCAGGTATCGCGCTTGAAGCACCGGATTTTAGCATACAATTACGCACCAGATTGAAAAATCACTCCGAAAATGTCCAAATTTTACGCACCGGATTCAATTTTCATGTTTTCTGAAAACCCACCAAAATTCCACCCCTCCTCCGCGAAACACATTGCCCAAATATCAGAGATGAGACCGGGTCACCGGGTCAGTTCGGGTCACTATATGGACCGGGTCACCGGGTCAATAAATAGTGACCCGGTTTCGTCTCTGCCAGGTATGATTGAAGAGTCATATTTTTGTTTACTATTAAGCTACGTTTAGCTAGCTATAATTCGGTAAATTTCACTATATCTACTAGTATTGTGAAATGTGCGATAATATCCAACAAAGAACAATACAGGGTCCAGCATCCAGACCTTTGTTTCAGCAGCCGATTTTAGGCTGTTTCAGATTCAGTTTCAGACCGCTAGTTCCGAAATACTTTCAATTTCAGTTCCAGTCGCCAGCGTCAAATAGTTTCAATTTCTGTTTCAAATCGCTCAGAAAAGTACGGTTTCAAGACTTCAGAATTAACCTGAAGCATAATTTGATGGTTATTCAACCCTTCCTGCTTCGCCATTAACAGAACGGCCCAAAACAGCCGAAACTTCAACTTTTGAGCAAAGACTGATATGTTTTTAATACTTTCAGTCGTTGGTCGTGTCCAGAGCTGGAAGTGGATCGCGGGTGCGGGTCGTGGGTACCCGCGGGTCAAGAGTTATTTTTGTTCACAGCATCTTTACGCTAAATTTTGGGCTAATTCCACCAGAAAATTTACAATTTATATCAAATTTTCAATTTCAATTAAATTTCAATTTCAATTCTGTTTCAATTTTCAACTTTTGCCTCTATTGAAAGTCTTATGTGTAATAAAATAGGGCTTCCAGAGGGTTTGTTTCAGTTAAAGTCAGACGCACAATTGCACTGGTTTTTAATCTCTTTGAGTATTCCAGGGGGTTTTAGCCTCCAACCCACAGAGTTACCTATCTATTACAGTAATACCGGTTCCGACAATTAAGTTATCCTCACTTTAACTTATAAATAGACCTCTGCTTTGGGGTTAACTTTATAGTTGCACGTAATTTAAGTCAAGCTTTAGCACGATATCTCCTTTGAATTTGGGTTGGCTACCTCTTCTTCAGGTTTAGACTCGAATAGTCTCAATTTATCAATCTCGACGGAAAAACTCTACCGATCACCACATTGGCAATTGATAAGACACCTAGCTAATATAAATTCCCTAGGACCAATAAGCCAACAATTCCAACAATAAGCCAACAATCCACATACAGGTTACCACTACAAATAATACGATTCCCAATTCCCAGACACCTTTCAAACCAGTTCTCCGAAACAAATCAAGTTACAGTAGCATAACTTTTGTAATAATCTAAACCTTGCCCGTGGCAAACTCTGGATTTCAACTTACGCTTACCAAACTCTCGCTAGATCCAGACGAAATAGTAA
Source organism: Trissonchulus latispiculum (assembly GCA_030248195.1). Taxonomy (NCBI): domain Eukaryota; kingdom Metazoa; phylum Nematoda; class Enoplea; order Enoplida; family Ironidae; genus Trissonchulus; species Trissonchulus latispiculum. The sequence goes on from JASAND010031256.1 coordinate 17,664, forward strand.
AGCAGGGTTGAGTTGGCAGTAAATAATACAGAAATAGGGATGCTCCGGGGTTAACGCAAAATTGTGAATTCAAAATAAACTTCAGACGGCCAAATAGAACTCTCTAAGACGACAACTGCTCCGGACTACAAGACAAGGACGACTATTTTCAACCGAATCCACCCCAAGACTGAAGACTTGGGGAAAACAGAACTATCGCTGAGTCAGTCACCCCAGCAGATTACTCTTTGTCCTGACTGAAACTGTCAGTCAGGATTTGCGGTGAGCGTTAGAAGTCCTTTTAGAGAGTGGCCATAATTTTCGATTAGAAAGGAGAAAAATTTCTTATCGTTCCTAAATTGCTTTCTAAGAGGCTTACTTGGTGACGAAAAACTCCCCAGGTAAGAAGTTTGACAAATATTTTCGTCGACCATTTTCAGAGTCAGTTACCAAGTCAGTTACCGACCACGCAATTGACACAAACAGGAAATTTCCATGCGCATCCACAATCACAAACAGGGGGCTAGAGTCATGCTAACCACAATTAAAATTTACAATTAGTTAATATTATTAGTTGTCGAATTAGCTTAACCACAATTAAACAATTAAACAAAGAAACAAAGAAACAAACAAACAAACGAACAAGCAAAAGTATTACATCTTTTTGCTAATTCTGTACATTTCATTCCAATTCCAAAACGAGTCTCTTAAACAATCCAATCCCATATTTAGACAGTACAAAGACAAGAGTAGCTGGCCCTGAGGCCCAAAATATACAGACAAAAACAGTCAAAACGTAGGCTACCCATCACACTTCACACAATAAGAAAGCCGGTAAAGTTATACTAAGGGGGCAAAATATACAGACAAAAACAGACAAAACGCAATACCAGACAATTCATCGCCACAGTTTGCCAGACTAGGTTTTAGTCAGCCAAAGAAGTCAATCCGAGGAACCTTTCAGGACGAAAGCAGCAAACCGGGGGCGCAACCATAACAGTTTACAACTGACCAGTCATCAATCACAAGTGAAAATACCATCCTTTTTAGGCAAAAGGAAGAACCGCAGAGTACAATACCAGTACATTTTATGCATACATTTTACAAAACAGTTAAAGTTTTAGATCAGGAATTGGATCGTGGTGGCGCTAAGAGAGTTAATTACTCCCAACTGTCGATAGGGAGTGGGTTACCGAGCCGCAGCAACGCTGCAGGTGCAGCACCGTACAGTTCGCCCTGTAACTTGCAATAGACAAGTTGTAAGTGCCTTAAAGCTTGCCCTTATATAGTAAATCGGGGTCGCTGAACACGATGAGAGTATCCTCGGCGCTGTGCGGTGCTGCTATCGTGCTGCGCCGCGGCGCTGCAGGTGCAGCACCGTACAGCACACCCTGTAACTTGCAATAGACAAGTTGTAACTGCCTTAAAGCTTGGCCTTATATAGTAAATCGGGGTCGCTGAACACGATGAGAGTATCCTCGGCGCTGTGCGGTGCTGTTATCGTGCTGCGTTGCGGCGCTGCAGCCGCAGCAAGCCCTGTAACTTGCAATAGACAAGTTGTAACTGCCTTAAAGCTGGCCCTTATATAGTAAATCGGGGTCGCTGAACACGATGAGAGTATCCTCGGCGCTGTGCGGTGCTGTTATCGTGCTGCGTTGCGGCGCTGCAGCCGCAGCACGCCCTGTAACTTGCAATAGACAAGTTGTAACTGCCTTAAAGCTGGCCCTTATATAGTAAATCGGGGTCGCTGAACACGATGAGAATATCCTCGTCGCTGTGCGGTGCTGCTATCCTGCTGCGGCGCTGCAGGTGCAGCACCGTACAGCACACCCTGTAACTTGCAATAGACAAGCGGTCTTGTCCTTTACATAATTAAATGCTGGCTCATATTACACATTTTAAATCTTGTCTTTTCCCGAATTGAATGCTGTCCTCCTGGCTCATATTGTATTTTTCAAGCGACTGCAAGGAACATTTTTCCTTGTTCTTGTACTTGTTCTATATATATATATATATATATATATATATATATCGATTTTAACAATTTCAAATTTTAACAGTGCGCCTCACAGAGCTTTTGATTCAAATCTTCTCAAGTTTTCCAATACAAATTTTGCCATTATGTCAAAGAATTTCTCAACTTTTATTGAAATCTTTTTAAAGATTTCCATTACGGCTTTTTTCAAAATTTCAAAAATGTCCTCTACTTCTGGGGGGCTCCGCCCCCCAGACCCCCCGCGTCGGCGGGCGACGAATCCTAAATATCGTCATTTTTGTGGCTCCCAAAACGAACTCTTTGTTGAAAACTTCGCCGCCGCCCCCCCCCGGGGTTAGCGGGTCGGGTGGAGGGAAAGATTTTTCCGGCTCGACCCCCCCCCCATTTCAAAATCCTGGGTGCGCCCCTGGGGAAGGGTACCCCCCCCCCAACCTTTCCCCTGGTGAAACGTTGGGCCCGCCCCCAAAATTAGCGGGGAGGGGGCGGCCGCCCCCAACCCAAACCCCCGTAACACCTAAATCCGGCGACCTTTTTTTGGGAGATCCAAAAATTTTGTCAAATTTTAGCGAATGTTACCTTCATTTTCCAAAAAATTTCTTAAATTTTAGCAAAAATTTCTTAAATTTTAGCAAAAATTTTCGATTTAGCAAAAATTTGTCGATTTTTCAAAAACTTTCTTAACAAGAAAAGAAGACCCCTAAAAGGGGTATAGTTCTGCTTCTGAGCAATGCAATAATTAAGCACAGAAAAGTATTCAAAAAGCATTAATGTAATAAACGATGTCCTATGGTAAAACCGGGGTCTGGGGGCGGTAGCCCCCAACCTTATAGCAAGGTTAACAAAAAAATCACCCGAAATTTTAACAAAAAATTACCGCACACACCACACACCCTGACTCACAGGAAAGTCGCGGAGACCCAATTTTTTGCGTGGTGATAGCCACACATCTCGGCATTACAGCCTGTGAGTTTGAGCCCCTAGGCCCTCTCCATGCGTTCAGGGCAGACCTTTAAGAGAAGGTACCCAAAAGTGGCCTCAAAAAGTTTGTGACCGAAGTTCGAATTTCGGAGGGTGTATTATTGTCGCTCCCACTGCTTCCCAGCAAATTTTTTCGGACTTTGGAATTTTCGAAAATTTTGGTCCGTCCAAGTGCCGAAATTTGGCAAACTTTGCCTGGCCACCCTGAACTACTGGAAAGACTTAGACCAAAGCGGATTGTATGTATGTGTAGGGCATCTGTTGCGCATCATAATGATATATGCCACACTGCTCTAACCTCTCCGGTGCCTGGGGGTGACCTAGAGTTGGCGGGAAAAAACCCACATGCGGGAAAAAACCCACTTTTCAAAATTGAAAATTTTTCTAAGCATTAGCAGGAAAGGTCAAACGGATACATACATTTGTTTAATAGAGCCTATAGATTAAATTGGTATAGCAAGGTTAACAAAAAAAAATCACCCGAAATGTTAACAAAAAAAATCACCCCACCCTGACTCACAGGAAAGTCGCAGAGACCCAATTTTTTGCATGGTGGGTGATAGCCACACATCTCGACATTACAGCCTGTGAGTTTGAGCCCCTAGGCCCTCTCCATGCGTTCAGGGCAGACCTTTAAGTGAGGGTACCCAAAAGTGACCTCAAAAACGTTCATGACCGAAGTTCGAATTTCGGCTGCTATTTACTAAGGGAAAACCCTAGACAACCCATACTGTACATATGACATGTCCTGACTGTGCGCTATCGATACATATATAGAAGTTCCCGGTCGGACCTCTGAGCCGTCTTGGGGTGGGTGATTTTTTTTTGTTAAAATTTTAACAAATAAAAAATCATTTTCATATTTTGTTACTGAAGTCAGAACAGCAGCTAGAGCAAAACTAACGCCAAATTCGAGCTCAGCGACCTCGAAAACCCTTATAGCCGTTGTTTTTGGAGTTGCCTGACACTTCTGGAAGTCCAACCTGGTAACCAGCCTGGCCTGAACCGTCCGACGGTAAACGTGATTCCGGAAGTCAGTAGTAGACTACAGTTACCTAAAAACTAATGCCAGATTTGAATTCTGCGCACTAGAAAACCCCCTAGGACAAGTTTGTAGCCACTTCTGACTGCCCAGATGGTACCTGGAGGGTCCGGCAGGGGTCACGTGACCGTGGGTCATATACCACCAACATACGAAGTCCTAAGTTTCTCTGCCAAAACGGCTGGAAATAAGTTATAATCACTCACAAACACGAAAAAACAACATTTTAGCCTTTAAAACGGCATTTTATAGCCACCAGACTACATACTAAACCCTGCCGTGGCCCATCAGTGACCACTAAGACTTCGGCGGGGTCAGTTGCCCGAGTTCGAACACCAGGTTGGTGGTTTTGGGTTCTAAATACGTTATTTAATGCGCTCTATCCAAAACTGATGAGAAAACATTGCTAGCTGCTCTCTGGGATCCGATCCGCCACTGATTTTTTTGTTAACGAGTGATTTTTTGTGTGAAACCGTTAACAAAAAAAATCACAAACTTTCGCCTACTGCAACTTACTGGTAGGTGGTAGAGCAGCGAAACTGGGGTGATTTAAAGCTTAGCCCAAGACCTATCCATGGGTCCTCAAAGTAATCGATTTGGTTTAGTTTTGCGAAAGTTCCAGCCAAAAAACCAAATTTTGATTTTTTTTGTTAACCTTGCTATATATGTTTTACCTGGGTTCGATCTGTTATGGGAGGTCCAGGGGGTCAAAATCGGACATGGTGCCATTTCAAGCCAAAATTTCAATTTGTCCAAAAATGCTTATTTTTGCCTTAAAATGGGTCTAGTTTGGCTCTAAATACAAGAAAAACACGTTTTCTATACGATAGGATGCTTAAAGTGCCGAAAATAAACAATTTTAAAAAATTTCCAAAATTTGCCTATGTTTATGTGTTAACATACCAAATTTTCAAAAGTCACTATGACCTCAATTTTTCAACAAAAACTAACATATTTTGATGCAGTTGTACTATAAACAACCCGCTCTTTCATTGGAACGGTTAGAAATGCTCCTGGCAACTTGCCAAAAAATTTTCGGGGTGGGTTTTTTCCCGCATATGGGTTTTTTCCCGCATTGGGTTTTTTCCCTCCAGTTTGGGACAATTTTTCTCATTAACGGCGCACCCTTGTGTTCTATAGCTCATAAGAAAGCTTACGACTAGGCCTAGCAGACTGTATAGTCAGTATTTCAATATCTCAAACCAGTAAAAGGTTCTGGCCAAAAATCTGAAAAGTGGGGTTTTTTCCCGCTTGACTATATAATGCAGAAAGTAGCGGGGGAACAGCCCAATGGGGGAAAACCCAAATGGGGGAAACCCACCCCTTACAGGTGTCAAAATTGTCGTAGCGCTATTCTGACACTTCAGCTGTAAAATTCAACTCTTTTTTATATAGCTAGTGTAAATCAAAAAACCCCGATCTAGATACCTTTTTTCTGTCTGAGATTTCATGTGCCATTGAAAATGCAGCATCAAACGGACAGGTTTCATAAAGTTTAACACATAAACATAGGGCAATTTTTGAAAAATGCTAAAAACGATGTTATTTGATAAAACTTGTTAGTGTATCGTGTAGAGAATGATTTTCTACGTTCAATTGGCTGTTAAAATCCACACTTGTATATACCTGTCCTGGGTCCTCCAATACCGAAATGGCACTTTCAGGATTTTTGGCACCTAGCTAGCCAGAGAAGCAAAATTATCCAAATCTGACACCATAGGACGATGCAGCGTCCTCGATAATACCGTGCTATAGTGTCGAATTGTTTCCCTGTTTGGTTGTTAAAAAATTTTTCAAAAAAAATGGGTGGGTTTTTCCCCGCCACATTTTTCAATGTGCCAGACCAACCATCCATTTTTCATGAATAAGTATGCCATATGATCTTCAGACCAATGCTAGGGCGACCCCCGTCACTTGGGTCTCCCCCCAGCTGGACGCCGTTGGTGGAAACCTGGGGCTGAGGGGACAAGTAAACCAGGTTTCGGCATGTCCCACTCGGATCCGACCGAAATTATCATCTAAAATCAACATCGCTTCATGGAATGTCCGCTCACTACTCCAGCTAGGAGCACAGGAGTTACTGGCTAAATCACTAAATGACAGGGATATACACATTGCCGGCCTCTCAGAAACCCGCATTCCCGCCTCTGGCAGTTGCACAATAGCAACTCCAGCAATTGTGAATGCTCAGCCTCGCCATAACAGCTACAAGCTTTATTACAGTGGTCTGGCGAATGGGAACGGTCAGTACGGTGTGGGCTTTCCCATCAGCGCAAACCTACTTCAATCGGTGTTGGCATTCACGCCGGTATCGGAACGGATCGCCACCATCCGACTCGCTACTTCACCGTTCCCCACGTCCATTGTGTGCTGCTACGCCCCAACTAACGTTACTGACGACCAACTTAAGGGCGATTTCTACCAGGTTTTGAACGAAGTTGTCGCCGATATCTGCAGAAGCGACTTCCTAATCGTATTAGGCGATCTCAATGCTACAATTGGTAGAAAGCTGACCTGTGAGTCCTGCATTGGAAGCCACTCAATTGGCACCCGCAATGACAACGGTGATCGATTTGTGTCCTTCTTGGAGCATCATCAACTCTTTGCTGTGAACACTCTATTCCGGCACAAGCGCCGCCATCTGGAAACTTGGGCATCTAACGATGGGAGGACCCGTAAACAGATAGACTTTGTTTGCGTCCGCCAGCGGTGGAAGTCCTCCATATTATCTTGTCGCTCCTATTGGGGCAACTCACTACAGTCGGATCACGCGGTCATCGTTTGCTGTGTACAACTTCGTTTATGCTCCAGGAAACAGCATCGCCCATGCTACCGATTGGCCACCGAAAAGCTGAAGGATGCCCCGGTCCTAGCCAACTTTCGTTTAGAGTTGGCGAACAGGTTTCAAGCTATCCAAGAAGAAGATGTGGAAAACCTGTGGGCTGCCACTAAGCAAGCAATCCAAGATTCAGCAGCCACCAGTCTAGCTGGTACCAGAAGGCGCAGAAACCAATGGATTTCACAGGATACCCTGCAACTCGTAGAAAGGCGTCGACAAGTTGCATGCACTGCTCAGCGTCGGCAGCTGTCATCAGAAATAGCCGAAGGAATGGTCAGAGACAAGAATATTTATTGGCAAGGTCAGGCCGATGCAATGAACAATGCCACCCGCCATGGCGACACAGGAAAACTCTTCAAAACCCTTCGGCACGCGGCAGGCAAAAGATCGGCCATCAGTGAAGTGATCCGCGAAAACGACGGTTCAGTCATTCGGAGCTTTCAGCGGCGGAACGAACGATGGAAGGAGCACTTTCAGTCTCTGCTAAATCGTCCGCCCCCGGCAACACCACTTTTTGAACTGCCTTTCCATGGCTTCCTCAACGTATCAGACAGTGTACCGAGCAAAGCGGAAGTCCGTAGAGCGATAAACGCGATGAGGTCATCAAGCGCACCAGGTGAAGATGGTATAAGCGCATGTCTGATGAAAGCCGGTGGCGAAACAGTGTGCACACAAATAACCCGTCTTGTCCAGAAAATTTGGACAACGGAAAATTTCCCGTCTGACTGGAAAACAGCAGTTCTTGTCCCACTGTTTAAGAAAGGCAATAAGACGGAATGCAAAAACTATCGTGGAATTTCTCTGTTGGACGTGGCGTACAAGGTCGTCGAGGCTATCATCCTAGACCGAATCCGTCAAGCCGTGGACCCTTATCGCCGTACACTTGATCAGATATTTGCACTGCGTCAGATCATGGAGCTGAGGCATGAATACCGTCAGCCTGTACTGGTAGCCTTTGTCGACTTCAAGGCGGCCTTTGACTCTATTGACCGTTCTCGCATGTATGATATCCTTGCCCATCACGGGTTGCCCGACAAAGTCGTCTCATTGATCAGAGGAATGTATGAGCACAGCAGAAGTGCTGTTCGAATAGGCACATCTCTGACCGAAGAATTTCCAGTGAACACCGGAGTTAAACAGGGAGCCCTACTTTCACCATTGCTGTTCAATCTTGTACTCGACATGGTACTACGGAAGGCGCTTGAGGGCTGTAATGGTGTATGGATGGGCCAAGGAGAGAGTCTAACTGACCTGGACTACGCAGACGATATCGCTTTGCTCGCTGAGTCATCTGCAGACCTAAACCTGATGATTGACAGGTTGGACTACTATGCTTCTACCGTTGGCCTTCTGATCAACTCAGAAAAGACTAAAGTAGTCCGGTCAGCCTCGGCTGACCAAGCTCCAATTCTGCTGAGAGGTCAAGCGTTAGAGGATGTTGATGAATTTTGCTATCTGGGCAGCTTTGTCAGGGCCGATGGAAACCCAACTCAAGAAATTAGATCTAGAATCGCCAAGGCCGAAAACGCATTTTCCACCTTGACGGACTGCCTGTGGACAGACGACAGAGTAAACCTGCGTACCAAGGTAAAGGTCTACCTGGCTGCGATTCGACCAGTCCTACTTTATGCGTGCGAAACGTGGCCAATCAAAGTGAATGACTTGGCTCGACTTCAAGCCTTTGAATTTCGTTGCTGGCGACGAATGCTTAACATCAGCTACCGTGACAGGATTACCAACCGGGAAGTGATAACCCGGATTCGTGCTGGTCCACTGTGCTCTCAAGAAGTACAACGTCGTCGTCTAAGATACCTTGGCCATATACTACGCAGGCCCACCCCTTTTCCAGCGAGAAGAGCACTGTTGGCAGACCCTCCTCCTCACTGGAGACGCCCACGTGGCGGTACGCGGATGACGTGGCAAAGGACGATCCAGAAGGACCTGTCGTGCCTGGCGCTCCATCACATTTATCGATTCTGGTCGTCGCAATGGAAGACTGTACTCGCTGACCTTGCCATGGACAGGCATCAATGGACAGTCATGATGAACTCTATCCTTGGAACAGCGGAGGGTCCTGCTTAGGCCTCCATATAAGCAAGTAAGCAGACCAACGGTGCATCGGATCGATCTAATTCTCGCTATGCAAAGAGGAAGACTTGCCATCATTGCAGATATTTGCAAAACTTCTAGCCCAACCCAGTCAAAAGTTACATCGGTCCAAACTTTTGGTAAATTTTTGGATGGTTGAACCAAAAAGTAGGTCGTCGGCCCAGATGCAAAAAGTGCTAAGTAACATTTTGCCAAAATTGAGTTACGGTGTGTACCAGCATGAGAAAGCCTGTAGAAATTTTTTTGGCAAAAGAACCTAAGTGATCCGATGTATATTGGGAAAGTTACAGCAAATTCATGTTACTTAGCACCTTTTACTCAAGGTAAAATTTCCAATAAAAATCCAAGTACGTATTTTTTCTTGAGGCAAAAAAGTCTAAGTGAGCCATTTTAACACAAAAATTGAAATTTCGTATTGTGAGGCAAAAAGTACTAAGTGCTTTTTTTCGCGTTACACTAGTTTGGCATGCTTAATTGAAAATATTTTACTGCAGATAAAATTCTACCATCAATAGACTACAAACATCGAAGAATGCATTTTTCTAAGTAGTACTTTTAGGTTGCAAAAGAACGAAAACTTTGAACGGCCATATCTCAAAAGTGTAAAAATGTTACTTAGCACTTTCTGCTTCTCAGGTGACGAGGTGTCATTTTCAAAATGTCATAAAATGAGCAGGAGTGAACCAAATGACTTGATCTAGGTTAGAAAGAGTCACGCTTTCTGCTGCCATGCTTTGGAGCTCATAGCTTCAACCCTTGGTCCAGGAGGCGGGTGGGTGTTCCCCCATGGCTATATACCACCAAAATACGAAGTCCTAAGTTTCTCTGCCAAAACTACTGGAAATAAGTTATAATCACACACACAAACACAAAAAAATAACGTTTTAGCCTTTAAAACGGCATTTTAGAGCCACCAGACTTCATACTAGACCCTGCCGGGGGCCATATTTGACCACTAAGACTTCGGCGGGGTCAGTTGCCCTAGTTGCAATACTAGGTTGGTGGTTTTGGGTTCTAAATACGTTATTTAATGCGCTCTATCCAAAATTGATGAGATAACATTGCTAGCTGCTCTCTGGGATCCTATCGGCCACTGATTTTTTGTTTGACACCGTTAACAAAAAAATCACAAACTTTCGCCTGCTGCAACTTACTGGTAGGTCGTAGAGCAGCGAGACTAGGGTGGTTTAAAGCTTCGCCCAAGCCCTATCCATGGGTCCTCAAAATAATAGATTTGGTTTAGTTTTGCGAAAGTTCCAGCCAAAAAACTAAATTTTGATTTTTTGTTAACCTTGCTATAAAAGCTAGAGTTCTTTTTAAAAAGTAGCACCAGTTTGGAAATTTTTAGAGCCATTTTGTGGAGGGAAAGCGGAACCAAAATTAGACTATTTGTGTATGCGTTTTTAAATTGCATTTTGCAAAAAATTCGCTAACTTTTCATTGCTTTGTCTGCGAACTAAGCGGATATCCGGATATCCAGATATTTCTGTCAAATCGGACATTATCCAGATATAAAAATTATCCGGGTATCCGGATATCTATTGTCCATCGCCAATGTGCACCATAAAATGCAGAAAAAACCATTCGAAAACATGGGCGGCTAATGTCTTTTTGTTAATATAACTCTAGCGTAAGCAGAAAGAAACGTCTACATAATTAAAAGTCAGCCATTCAACCCCGCTTCATATGCTACCATCAAACACAGAAAGAATGGTTAATTCGCTCCGAAGGCGCGAAAAGTTTTGTTTTTCCTGCTTTTCCTCCTTTCTGCATCTTAATTTTTCTGACCTTCAAAACCTGACGGGGGGCGGCCGCCTGCGCCCCTGATTGAAAGGCTTAAAACAGTCCAAAAAGGTTAATTATGTAAAAGTGAAGTCAATGTCGCGCCGCAGGCGAATATTTTTTAGAATGGTAGAAAAGTTGCTATTGAAAGGTTTTAAAACGCTGAAATAAGGGTAAATTACGTAAGTAAAAATGAAGGCAATGTTGCGCCGAAGGCGTGACTATTTTTAAAATGGTGGAGAAGTTAGCTTTACAACGCTGAAATATATAAGGGGAATTAAGTAAAAATGAAGTCAGATTTCAGGCCCCCCCTTGTGTGCGCCCCTGAGTAATCCACATTGAGGGCATTTCATTAGTTTCAGCGTTTCCGTGGGCATATTATAATTTATGAAGCTCGATTCTTTGACTCATGTTACTGCTATCTTAAAAACTTCTGACAATTCTGGCTTATTTTTACTGGGGGGGGGGGTGGGGGGGCCGCCCCCCATTCGGCGACATCCCCCCACATTCGTGGTGCCCCCCTTGAAATGCCCCCCCCCCCCATAAATTCCGCCCTCCCCCCCCATCACCCCAAAAATTGCCAAATTTTACCGGTCTTACCCTAAATTTTCAAAAAATTTTCCGGCTTCACCGGATTTTTAACGAAATTTTCACTATTTTAGCCTAAAAACTACTTAAAATTATTCATTTTTTAGCGATTTTTACACGAAAAAACCCGCAAAAATTCGACAATTTTTTCCAAAATATGCCCCCCCCCCCCCATTTGGGGTCCCCCCCCCCATCGATGGGGGGGCCCCCCCCCCCCTGAAGCCCCCCCATAAATTTTTGGCTAAAAATAAGCCAGGACATTAGCGGACAAATGGATTATGGCTGTTTCTACATCAGCTGTTGCCGCTGCAGACGGTGAAAGGAAAATTGTGAATGAGTTTGCACATTTGTTAGAAAAATCTAAACACCTCTTTACTGGTCTTAGGTGGGTTTGGTTCTGTTGTTTCCGAATCTACGAAGCATTATTTGTCGTGGTAGCTGGTGGATAAACTTTTCTTTTCCTGCGTGTGACAGGAGCAGTTAGGGTTTGATTAAAAAACCAAAAAGATGGGCACTGTGCCCTCGTCAGTTATGGAGATGGTGTAGTTGGGAATACAGACAGTCCGACAGGCTTTCACTAATACCCTTGAACAAGGGACTATGCACATGTCTTTCAGCCATTGCTACTAACCAGGTCAGCTGTATATACGTATATAGGTAACTGGGCTGATATTTCGACGTTGCTTCTTCCCTCTTTTTCCTGATGCATGCAGCGTTCAGCCTGCCCAGTTCAGCCTTGTGTATTCATGTCTTGGGATCTATTTGCAGCATAAATTATGCTGATAGCTGTGTCCAGTGCTTCTCTACGTGCCAAACGGGACCCCGAATTTCACAAAACAGCGATTTTTAAAATTTTTCAAAATATGGCATATTATACATCAATCGAAAGCTTTCATTGCAGCGATGAATTCTTCTCATAGAACTATGGGCCGGAAACGCTTCTATTTTAAGGTGCTGGTATCGCTTTGTGTAAATTCGACCCTACAAGCTTCAATTCTTTATGAAAGTGGATGAAACTTTCCAAATACCTTATTTTCGTGCTCTTTAACATTCTAGGACCAGTCCCGGATTTTTAGGTTTAAAGATAGAAAAGTTTTGGTTTTTGCCCTTATTCTCTCAGTACATAGTCGCTACACCGGATTGGTTGTTATGGCTGGAAAGAGGGCACCAAAATGAACATTCTTGCTTTTACAACTTTTGAGCTACCTCTAGTGGTTAAGGCAGTATATATAAGCCAAAAACGAGTTTTGGGGTAAAACATGGCCATTTTTGACGAAATCAGTTTTTTCAAAATTATATACTGCCAAATCTTACTGACAATTTCGGCTTATTTATACTCATTCGATACACTGTCCAATTGCGCATTTTATCAATACCTATTTGATGGAGTTCGTTGCTTTAAGCTAGGGAATTCGCCGAAAAACCATTTTGGCAAAATTGCGATTATTTCGTTTTGAACATTGATTTCTCAAAAACTGCCCAATGGATTCGCGTGATTTTTGGCTGAATGAAAATTCGCCCTATTGCGGAGGGACATTTTTCTTGGTTTGAGCTAAAACATCTCCACTTGTGAGAAAACTGAATAGAAAGTTGCGAAATTTCGTGTCATCGCGCATTTGCCGGATTTTCTGGAATACTGAGACTTGTTGAGCGAAATCCAAAAAAACGTCCCTCGGCCCACATGTCCTTCATATCATGGCACACGAAAAATTTTGGCCGATTCTACAGTTTTGAGAAATCGATGTTCAAAAATTTTTGGACTATATTCAGTCTGTCAGATGTCAGCATGTCGGAAGTTTTTTACTATTTTTTGCCAATTTTGATAGTTTCGTAAGCTCATGTTAATGTACAGATTATAAGCTTTAAAACGATGTATAAAGCTCTTTCCAACTCCCAAAATTGCGAAAGTTATGGCGTTTCGAAAAATCACCACAAAAGCACTGCACAAAAGGATACCAGCACCTTAAGTTAACCACATGTTAAATGTTTCATTACATCAGGATAAACAAGGGCCTTGTTTCTCCGAGAAATTCTTTAGAGAAGCTTCTGATCAATACCATCCTGAAGGAAACTGTACGAAAATGCTTTTCTTAATAGTTTTTAAAGGTGTATAACAAAATAAGCTAAAAACATAGGGTTGATTTGCGAAAATTTGCCTCAGTTGGCTCCAGCACTCTTGTGCTCGCTCATATTCAAATTGCACACAGTTGATGGCTCGTAACTACGGAGAACTGAGCAAAATAATTCAAAATTTAAACTTGGTATGCACGACATATGTGGCTAACTTATGTGTGAAAATGAGCGAAATCCGTCGCCTAAAACTTTTTCATGATGGACCCCCCCTTAAGTCAGCTCCCCACACAGTATATATTTTTGCAAAATCCGAAACAGATTTGAGTCGTTTTTCAAATGCCATCATTACTTCAGTCAATTACCTATTACGCTTTCTGCTTAGAATATGTCAAGGAAATGAAGTAAACGCTGGCCAGCAGGGGGATCCACGAAGGATACAAGGCATTAATCATAAAGAAATAATGAAAAACGCCTGCCTGCAGTCACTAAGGCCGTAGCCTTAGTCCGAACACGCCCATTGGCTCTCTCCTGTTCGGACTAAGGCTACGGGACTGCAGACAGGCGTTTTCATTATTTATTTATGCTTAGAATATGTGTGTATAAAATATATTTGTAGTAATAACTGTTTTAACAGTTCGTGGCTTTTTAGAGATTTGCCTCAATGGAATAACAAGCAGTGGCAACAGTATTTTGGGAAAACCTTTGATGTATTCACGAAATTGTGGAAGTTTCAACAAGAGCACAGGTTTGAATTTGACTGCTGGTTTCACAAGTGGACTTGGGGACGTTGAAAAGTGGAGATAGTTATAGTTATTGTTCTACGTTCATCTGTGCCTGCTTGCGCATTGGTGTTCAGAAATATGGTTCTTTTTTGTGCATAACGTACGTAATATATATGTATTATATATATATATATATATATATATATATATATATATATATATATATATATAAAAGAATGGAAAACAAGAACCACAAATACTCCTTCGTCGTATAGAGGTCGGGGAGAAAACCAACCCTCAATGGCAATGGGGGCAATGGAACCGCCTCCGCGGGAAATCCGATGGACAAGGACTCCATCAAATGAAGATCTCCACAGGTGTCCTATGACATCCGTATGGTCAACGGTGCTAAATAGGTTCGAATTTTGCGGGGCATGGCTGATCCTTTCCCTTTCTGGTTTTATCATCAATCATGTCGGAGCTGGTTGCCTTCAGTCCTTAAATTGTGCTGCCGAGCGGATAGACGCTTTTATTGCCCTACTCCTGGCTTCCCTTTGTGGTCAGCCTTGCGAAGACGTGTGCTGGGCATGGAGGTGGAGATGGATAACCGATTGCCGCGAGCCAAGAAGATGAAAAAACCAACCCTCAAGTGGCGGGGAAAAACCATCCCCAGGGCCCATTCAACCTATCACACAAAATTTGAGCTAAATCGGACCACTTTTGAGCATTTTTTGACATTTTGAAAATTTTGACATTATTTCGACCCCCCCCCAAATTCAAATTTTTGAAAATTTTCAATTTGGACCCCCAATTTCCAGGCCCCAACCCCGGTGCATCTCTAGTTTTTACCCCGGCTAATTAACCGTTAATTATATACTAATTAACAACAGCACTTAGAGAGGCGGCTTATATGTACGTATATATACCAAAATGACAGTTCAGACAAGGCTTGATAGAAAATAAGTTATAGCCAGATTGCTGCACTGGGTAGTTCGGGAGAGTCCAAAATGTTACTACCTTGGTTTTTACCTCTATATATATGCTAAATACGACTATAGTCAGGGGGGAAATAGGGAAGCAAGCCTCCAAATTTTTATTCGCTTGGATTTGGATCTGTCAGCATACTGTCATATACCGTGCGGAAATATAGACCTATTCAATCGTATATTCAAGCTCATATACCTCTCTCAGCTTTGGCAGTAGCAGGATATGCCCATGTTTTTTACCCGCAAATCGGGGACAAAACATGGTGCGGGGGAAGACATGGCACGGATTTCTATCAACCAACCATTTAGAGTGGTTCAAACGCATTGTTCCAGCTGTTTTCAGCGTGCAAAACTAAGGAAACAGGCACCGTTCTAACCTCACAGCAAGCTTAAAACCCGATTTTTGGTCAAATTGCCAAATCCGCCGTACCTAACTTGTTTGGGTGTGAAACCTGCTGGGACTGGCCGTAATATGCAGAATATCATTGGAAATAAATTCGCTGTATTAAAAATTGCAATATCCCATCATTTTTAGTTTTTAGAAAAACCTATAATAAATAATAAAATTGAATTATTTAGAACTTTGAATTTTAAAAATGGTGAACGTAAAATTATAAAATTTTTTTCATTTTTACAATTGAAACTTATGTAACGTAGCACATTGATGCCGAAAATTAAATTTTCTAGCCAGAAGCTTCAAAATGCTTAAAATTAGCATATTTTGAGGGTTAGTAATGGTTTTAAAGCATTCTCTGTCCTATAGAAGCTTTAGTTACGCCTTCCTGAAGCATACGTAAAAATTTGAAATTTTGGTCACCATGTTTTCCCCGCTCTAGTGGACAGTGTGGGGGGAAAGACCGTCAAAAACGTGTTAATACTGCGAAAAGCTAATTTCAGGAAAAACAACTTTTTTAAAAAACACGCATTTTCTTAAAAACCACAAAACGGCACAGGTGGAATTTTGAAAAACCCTGGTCTTATAATTCCTTGACTTCCTGATTTTCAATGAAACTTTCAACAACAAGTTTCCATCAATTAAAATTTTTAAAACAATGTTTTTACTGGTTCCAAAATTGCAAATTACTACTCTAGTTGTTTAACTTACTGAAATATATATTAAGCTTTCGATATATCAAGGAAAGCACCA
Source organism: Trissonchulus latispiculum (assembly GCA_030248195.1). Classification (NCBI taxonomy): domain Eukaryota; kingdom Metazoa; phylum Nematoda; class Enoplea; order Enoplida; family Ironidae; genus Trissonchulus; species Trissonchulus latispiculum. The sequence goes on from JASAND010031256.1 coordinate 33,905, forward strand.
ATTGAATTTATACATAAATAAAATATATAAAATTTAATTTAAATTTTTATATAAATTTTGACCGACTGTCAAGTAAGTGTACAAGTAAGGTCAAGTGCTTGAAATAATATTTTTTAAATTAATTAACTAAACTTAGTTGGGAAAATGAACTTTTAGAACTTTGAATTTTAAAAATGGTGAACTTGAAAGTATTTATACATTTTTTAGACCGGTTATTCTACTGAATCGATCACTGGCCGGGCATCTTACTTAGGTAACCTAGAAAACTAAAGGCAGACGTCATCGGGTGTCGACAGATGCCCGGCCAGTGATCGATTCAGTAGAGTAACCGGTATAAAAATGTGTGAACACTTTTACGTTCACCACTTTTAAAATTAGAAGTTCTAAAAGTTCATTTTCCCATCTAAGTTTAGTTAATTAATTTAAAAAATATTATTTCAAGCATTTGACCATACTGGCACACTTATATACTTGAAATTTAGTCAAAATTTATAGAACAGTTTAAATAAAATTTTGTTTATCTATTTTATCTATGTATAAATTCAATTGGTGCTTTTCTTGATATATCGAAAGCTTAATATTTCAGTAAATTAAATAGCTACAGTAGTAATTTGCAATTTTGTAACCAGTAAAATATTCTTTTAAGAATTTGAATTGACGTAAATTTGTTGTTGAGAAGTTTCATTGAAAATCAGGAAGTCATATAATTATACGTAAGACCACATCAGTAAACTTTTAAAATAGCAATATAATATTGAGTTTGCAATAATTTCGGATTTTGTGAGGTTTGGGACGTGACATATACGTATAGCAGTACATGTAGAAAATAGGCTATTTTTAGGGTATTTTTAGCTCATTTTATCCCCCTCCCACTAGTGAGTCCCCCCTCACTTATTTTTGGCTAAAAACCCCAGGATGCCTAAGCATAAAAATTTTTTATTACTGCGCGAACAATTGCCTGTCACATTTTAAAATGTGGCAAAGGTCAAAGGATTTTAATAACGATTCCAAATTGTAACCGATTTTCCTCGTTCTTGTGTTGTTCTGCGCGTTTTCGGATGGAAAACGTTTCTGAAGCAAAAATCTTCTACCAGATTCTCTTTCTCTCTATTGGTGGGTCTCTGATGAATGTCCAATGTGGTTCAAGTGATCACAGGTATTTTGCCCACATTCTTGTGTCAAACCATGACGTAGTTAGTTATTGTGGTACCAGATAACGCCAAAATTTCTGCTTTAGGCAAATTTTGGATGCTCATTATGGTCTGAAAAGGTGGCAAGTGGGAGAAATTGCTTCCAAAATTGGACAACTCTACTATCACTATTAGTGAGCTTAATTCAATTTGCGCATTACGTACATAATATTGTTTGTTATTAATTCATTTTTATGGGGGGGATGCTCGCGGATGAGCCATAATTATAGCGGCAGGCTCATGTTAGGCTTTGTCAGATTGCTTTTATTCATTTACAACCACCTTGTTCATATATATATTTTACACTTCCGACTCTTGTTTCGTCCACTGCACAACGTGCCAGGGAACAGGGGTGCACCCAGAATTTTGAAAAGGGGGGTCGAGCCGAAAAATATTTTGCTTTCCCCAGTCCGCTTACGGTTGGAGGGTGGGGGGTAGCGTCAAGACTTTTCAACAGTTTCAACAGCAACTTTTCATCACAGCACTAGAAGCACTGTTTTTTGTGTTTTTTATTGTGTTTTCGCACACTTTTTTAAAAAACACAAAATTTTTAAAAACACTAAAAACACTCACATTTTCACCTGAAGGAGCGAATTTTTATTAATTTTAAGCCGAATTTTTAAGTTTTGCAAAAAATTTTGAGCCTTCGGCGCAAGTATCCGCTATATATCTATGTTTTTACTTCTGTTTAGGCATTAGTTTTCGTGTAGCCTTCATTATTCTAACCAATGGTGTCATTAGGGACTGTATAGGCAAATTATTCTGTGAAATTACGTTTCCAAATTCTGGAAATGACTGGGATAAAATAAACTGTCGAAAAGTAAAAGGTTTGAAGGATTTCAGACCAAAATTTTCACAATTTTCAAAAAATTCTCACCATTGTAGCGCAAAAAGACGTCATCAATGCAAATATTTAACGTTCAGAACATTGAAATATCGTTTATGAAGACTGAGCATGCAATATATGCTTTGTACTTCTTCTGTAATACGCGAAAAATGCTAAATATAGTTTAGAATGCTGTAAAAACCGTTAAAAACGTGTTAATACAAAATTGCGAAAAGCGTATTTCAGAAAAAACACAGATTTTTTAAAAAAAACACACATTTTCTTAAAAACACACTAAAAAGCACAGGTACTTTTTTTTAATTTGAATGAAAACCCTGAGCACAAGACAGTGATGAAATTTGGGAATTGTCAGTAGCCCACTCGGGGGGTCTGAGGGAAGGAGCCCCCCAGCCGTTGCGACATTTTTGAAATCATGAAAACATCCGTAATGGAAACCTTTAAAATGATTTTAATAAAAGTTGAGAAATTTTTGGAAAAGATTTGAATAAAAAGCTCTGCAGGCGAAACGATTTAAAAAACTTGAGATAGAAAAGCACGGTCGGCAGGAAATTTTTTAGAAATCGAGATAGAATGGTGCCGTAGACGCGAAAAATTAAAGCTTTGGCTACAAAAGCGCCGCAGACGCGAAACATTTTGTTGAAATAAAATAGAGCCGCAGGCTACGAAAGTTTTAAAAATTGAGATAGGAAAGCGCCACAGCAACAGGCGACAAAAATTTGAAAAAAATGAGATAGAAAAGCGCCGCTTTTTCGTTTTATGCACTGAAAATAGCTCAATTTTTGCCTTCTCCATCAAAAATTCCTTGGGGGCCGCAAACCCCAACTCCCCCCCGCCCTGGGTGCGCCCATGCTGGGGCGTATCTACTATTTTCAAAAGGAGGGTTTAGGGTATTTTTACAGGTATTAGGTCGAAGCATTGGAAAGGAGATTTCAAAAATTCCACTTTCGCTGGGAAGTTCCGTTAAAAATGTCTGTTTACATCAGTCAACTCAAGAGGAGGGGTATATACTGCTAAAACCAATCCCCTAGATACGCCCACGAAACTTGTCTTGTATCCAAGGGAGGGGGGGGGACTCGTAGCGTATATATTTTACATGCGATGTAGGAACATTTATGTTGTATATGTGTATCTTGTATATTATATTATAATCAAACCGAAAAGTTTTAACTATCGCCCGATTGCACCAAATCAGACTAAGTTAGCTCGGTGTTAGCTATTCTGCAGCTGAGTTATACGTATATAGCTTAGGATTAAAGTTAGGCCGTTGCACCAACGTAGGTCTTGTCAAGAATAACAACCCCTAAGCTCAGGGTTACCTTTAACCAATTAGATTCGTTTCTTTAGTCAATGTATCCAATTATCATCTGTCAAAGTCAGCTGACGACTAATTTAACCTTATGGTTAACTCCGAGCTAAGTCTTAAATCTCCTTAACTCTGAGCTCAAGGCAATGACCGAAGTAGTGGATTGAATCTCGGGAGGAACATTCAAAACTAAAGTGAGAACATCTTTTTTGTAAAAACTATGAAACATTTATAAACAATAGTTTGAACAGCCAGTAGTGACGAACTTTTCCGAAAAACTAAAGCTGAAAATGGGTTTTTTGAATTAAATTTTTTGCGTATTTTTATTTTCGAGTGCGTATTTTTGATTTCGATTGCGTAAAATTACAAAAATTGCTTCTCAACGTCGAATCGTTTTAAGAGTTTTTAAACAACCTTAAGAGTTTTAACTTCATTTTACGTTGCGTGCTCATAGAACTGCGGTGTCAATGTATGAACAGCTGCCGAAAAATATAAACGCAGGGGGTCTGGGGGTGCAGCCCCCCAGAAGTTGAAGAAAATTTTAAATTCTGGAGTAAATTTGCTTTTAAAACTTTAAATTCTTTGCCTTGAGCAGTTTAACAGTTAAGTAAATAGTTGGTTAGACATATAGAGTTAGATAAATAGTTTTATATATATATATAATATATATAAATTTTAGTTTGTGTCAAATGAAAATAGAAACAAACAGCAACGCATAGGCATAGTACGTAGATATACGTGTGCTTAGGCCGAAACTATAGCAACTGCAGACGGAAGGATCAATGTAAAATCGAAGAGGTAAGCGGGGGGTCTGCGGGGCGGCAGCCCCAGAAGAAGCCAGAGCCTAAACAACGGTAAATTGTCTCAAGAAATCAATTTAGAACACTCTTGAAATTCCTACTACCGAATTTTTCGGCTGCTTATTTTGATGCGTATTTTTGTTTTTGACTGCGTATTTTTAAGCTCGACTGCGTAAATACACAGCATTTTACGCAAAAAACCGTGAGCTGAAATCTTATAAATTGAGTTTGTCCTCAGTTAATCCTGATAGGAGTCAGGATTAAGTTTCTGCCGCTAAAGACCAAGTTTGTTCGGAGTTAACCTCGAGAAAAGAAAAAAGAAAATTTTTACTTCAAAGGAAAAGGATAAGCGCACGACAAAAATCCATCAGTAACAAATATATTATACTGAATCAAAAACAGAAGAGTAGAATACAAAATCTGATCAAGTATTACGTACGTTACACAAACGAAAACAGAATATGATACTATCAACTTCAAACACAATCAGAGAAACGTTTCAAATGTCTAGCCAAAAGTAGCTTTGATTCATGTAATCATAGCTTAAAAGCGCCCAAAGAAGGGCGTATTCAGGTAGATAGTTCCAAGGATCGACAATTCTATTACAAAAAGCGTACTTTCTAAAGTTGGTCCTGAACCTTTGTTTCCTTAATTTTAAACAGTGCCCCCTGGTTCTATATTCATTCGAAAAAACAAGATAGATTCGGGATGAATAATAACTTTTCCATTTATAATCTTATATACTAAACAGAGGTCTGCAAACAGTCTTCGCAACTTGGGAGGAATCAGACGCAAATGTTTACATCGCTCAGCATAAGTTCTCACTCCCGGGGTAATCAGATAACCACAAAATCTGATTTGAACTTTTTCAATTGCATCAATGTCCCTCAGTAGGTATGGATTCCCAACTTCACTCGCATATGACAGAATAGGTACAACATAAGTCATGTACAACTTTAATCGTACAGAAGTCTCCAAAGAAACGAAAGTTATTAAGAATCAAGGTTAAAGCACGATTTGCCTTAGTGACAATACCATTCAGGTGTAAGTGTAAGTTCAAAATTTTAAGTCCCATTCCATCAAAACCCCAGGTCCACGCAATGTTCAACCGAAGCAATCGGAGCAGTCCCAATGTGGTAAACGGCTTTCGGATTGTTTCTCCCCATATGCAATATGAAAGATTTGGTAGTCGAAATAAACCCCTGCCAATCATCTGCCCACCCAAAGAATAAGTCTAACCCAGTTTGAAGCCTTAGTTCCTGCTGCGGACCCAAAGACACAATCTTAGAATCATCTGCCTACTACGGAGGAATTAGGAATAGAATTTACAAGATCATTAATATAAGCAAGAAACAACGTTGGCCCACAAACAGAGCCTCGAGGCACACCACTAATCACATCAGACCAGGTTTCAAATCTAACATAAGTCTACATCATTTAGACCACCTCTATCAATCTTTTTAGATCAATCATCAAAACACTGAATCAAACTAGAAACTGTTGACCTCCCGGGGAGAAGGCCATGTTGGTTCACAGACAGGACATCTTTTTGTATACAGTAATTTAATACAGTCTTATTTTTATAAAGACGTCTAATGGACGTGCAGCACCACATGTAATGTGGTGCTTTCATCA